>SZWC01011599.1:10779-25995 GCA_023375785.1 Penium margaritaceum | reverse complement strand
CCCCCCCCCCCCTTTAGGAGCGATCCGTCCCAATTTTCTCTTGAAATGTCATCCTGGAGGATGGCATTCACCCCGCCAACATTGAAGTTCTTGGAAGGCTCCCATGATTTTTGGGTTGCGTCATAACCCTTCCACTTAACGAGGTACTCCCATCCACAGCCACGGCGACATTGGTCATGGATGGCCTCCACCTCCAACTCTTCCTTGCCCTCAATGACCAGCGGAGGCCTAGAACTGCACCCCCAAAGATGCTCAATCAAATCATGGTAGATTTTGAGATTGGAGATGTGGAACACGGATTAGACCGGTATGGAAGGCCAAAGAGCCAATCGTGCCACCACGGTTGTCTGCATTTTGAGCACCTCAAATGAACCAAGCCACCGAAGTTTCAACTTGTCTGATCAGACCCCGCAAAGGTTGTCGTGTGCGCTGTTAAGAACCACTAGATCACAGACGTTGAGTGTTGCATCTGCACGCCGTCGGTCCACTTGAAAATTCTTCTGATCTTGCACCTTTGTCAATGCATGCCGCGTCGCTGCCCAAATCGGCTTAAAGTCACGTGCCATAGACTCCACCGTGGGCAGGATGCTGATAACGGGCAAACTGAGGTGCGTGGCAGGCATCATCTCGTTCACCATCTCAAATGGCGCCTTGGCAGTGGAGGTAGACGTGGCGTAGTTGTATGCTTGTTTAACAACCGGCAACCGTTGGTCCCACGCCGACTCGTTCGGATAACCAATCGTATGGAGGAGGTGCTTCAGTAGTTGGTTCGTCCGAACTATGTGTCCTTCAGTTAAGGGTTGAAAGCTGGTCAATGGCTGCACCTTGCTACCATTCCGCTCCATGAGTTCTCACCATAACTTACTTATGAAGCACGAGTCACAATCGCTCACAATGGACTTCGGCATGTCATGGAGACGAATCACGTGCTCGAGAAACAATCAATTTGAGCCATCTGCGCTCAATGTATCATGCGTCACAATGAAGTGTGACATCTTGCTGAAGCGATCCACCACCACCAACACCGCATTGGCACATGTCACAAAAACCAGCCACCTCCAATGACATAAAAAGAAGTGAGGCACTGTCTTCAATGTGTCTTTGGCGGAGAAGTGGCCGCTTGGGCCACTATCATGGCACTCCTCCAAAATCCATTGGCGATGTGCCGGCACCGCAGGAACCACCACCTGCTGCTTGCCACGCCATCACCAATGACACCTTAAATGAGAATCCTTGAGCATCATACTCCCCATGTGCCTTGTATTCCTCTGCAAAGAGTTTCAAGGAAAGCATCCTCGTGCATGGTGAGAGACGCAACCTACATCATCAGGTGCGGTTGCCATGAGAATGTGTCAGCAGGGTAAATGTGAACCGGCCGATACACGATCTCATAGTCAAAGTGTGACTCAAGGTATTCCACCCAACGGGCTTACCGCTGACTCATGTTTGGCTGCGTCTTTCAGTACTTCAACGCGTGGTGGTATGTGCAAATTGTGTATTTCCGTGCCTTGAAGTAGTAGAGCCTTTTTTTGAAGGTTGTGACCATGGGAATGGCAACCATCTATCACCATTTCAAACTCATGGCCGTTGTTGGCCAAGTGCAAGGCAGGCGCGGAGGTCCTTGCCATTTTGAGATTCTCAAAGGGTTCTTGTTTGCTAACTCCCCAAATCCATTTGCGATCGTTCCAAGTGAGATTATAGGGAGTGGCGCTAACACTCCCACATAGCCAAGGATAAACATGCAATAGTAGCTGCAAAAACCAAGGAACACTTGCACATCATGCATATTACGTAACTTCGGCCACTCTTGCATGGCCGACACCTTGCTTGAGTCAATGGGAATCTGTCCATTGCCAATTAAGTGTCCAAGGAATTCAAATTTACTCACCGCAACCTCACACTTGGAGATTTTTGCAAACGTTTCTCCATCCTCAGTATTTTAAGGACCTTCTTCACACGCTCCTCAGGCTGTTTTGCTATTCTGTTATACTGCAAGATGTCGTCGACGTGCACCACCACAAAGTCATCCAAGTACAGCCTGAAGATGTTGCCCATTGCCACCATGAAGGTGGGCGGTGCATTGGTCAAACGGAAAGGCATCATGAGGAAATCCTACTAACCAAAGCGAGTGGATAAGGCCATCGTTTCCACATCACCTGCTGCGATGCGGATCTGGTGGTAGCTGGAATGGAGGTCGATCTTTGTGAAGAAGCAAGCCGCACAAGGCTGGTCGAAGAGCTCCTCGACTTGTGGAAGCGGGGACCGATAAAAACTCGGTTACATGTAGTTTGACGGCCGAGCTAGTGTCGTGAGGTTTGCATAGAGTTCAAAGAAGTTTGAGAGTTTGGTTGGTTTGCTCGGTTTGTCCATCGGTTTGCGGATAGAATGCCATAGAAAGTTGAAGTCAACTCCCATACCGCTACATTAAATGTCACTAGAACTGTCTGGTGAACCAAGCATCTTGATCACTCGTGATTGATCACGGGACCCCATGCAGTTGGACAATTCTATCTCTGAAGAGTCGCACTCCTCCCTTAGCGGCTACATCCGTAGTGGTCGGAATGAAGTGGGCCATCTTCAAGAACCTGTCGATGATGAAAATTTTAGCATCAAAACCTTCTAGTGTCATGAGCAAACCAGTCACAAAATCAATGGAGACGTCAGTCCATTGTTTTTCTGGTATTGACAGCGATTATAGTAGACCAAAGGATTTGGTGCGTTGACTCTTGTGACGCTAAAAAAAGGTCACAACTTTAATAGACGTTTGCGTCGTCAACCCCACCTTATCCCAAAAATAGTACTTTACAATCGTTTTTTGAGTTTTTGCACTTCCAAATGGCCTCCTTGACTAGTGTAGTGGCATGCGCCGTAGCTCCCCAAATTTGGGGACGACGACTTGATTTTTGTGCTTTCTACGCCAATAGGAGCCTGCAAAGTGGAACCTTGTTGTGTCGTAGGCCTCGTGCTCGTCATAACCAAGTGCGAACAACTTCGCCACGTATGGGTTGGCTTGAATCTGAAGTGCATAAACCTCCGTGACATCAGGTTGGCGGCTGAGTGCGTCCGCCAGATTTGTGTTTCATGGCCAATACTTGATCTTGTAATTAGAGTGGGACTCGAGGAACTCTACCCAATGAGATTGTCTTCGGCTAAGGTTAGGCTGCGTTTTCAGGTACTTGAGCGCGTGGTGATTCGTTCAAACTGCACATTTACGGCACTCCAAATAACAGTGCCAGATTTTGAAGGTGTGAATAATCGTGAGCATCTCCTTTTTGTGGAAGGCGTAGTTGAGCTCTTCTCCGTGAATCTCTGCGACATGTAGGCGATGGGTTGTTCTCCTCCACTGTTATCTTGTAGGAGGATGGGTGTGATTGCACAATAGGAGGCATCTATGACCATGATGTAGGCGGCCGTTGGATGTGCTCATCGAAGGGTTGGCACCGAGGTTAGAACTTTATGTAAAGACGAAAAAGCTTCTTGTTTGCTACCTTCCCAATACCACTGGCCATTCTTGCGGGTGAGATCAGAAAGAGGCACTGAAAACCGGGCATAATCCTTCAAAAACCTTTGATAGTTATGAAAAAAGTAAAGAAAAACTTGTATGTCTCATATTTTTGTTGGAATTGGCCAATCCGCCACCACGGATATTGGTTGTGGGTCCATGGATATCCATGGACCCACGTCTATCACTGATGATGTGTCCAAGAAGCTTGATCGAACGTTGACCGAAGTCACACTTTGAGAGCTTCCCATAGAACTTCTCCTGTTGGAGGACTTCAAGCACCTGTTGGAGATGTCATAGATGCTGCTCTACGATTCAGCTGTACACAAGGGTATTGTCGAGTTACGCCAGGAAAAAGTCATCGAGGTATGGTGGAAAGATATTCTTCATTGCTGCCATGAACATTGCAGGGGTGTTTGTGAGTCCAAACGACATAAGCATGAACTCAAAATGCCTGTAACATGTATGAAAGGCAGTTTTTGCAATATTCTCTTTGGCAATGCAAATTTGGTAATAGTCGCTTAGTACATTGATTTTGTTGAAGATTCTTGCTCCACGTAGTTGGTCTAAATGCTCGTTTCCTCATGGTACAGGGTAGCCGTTCTTGATCGTGACGTGATTTAATGCCCGAAAGTCCACGTACATCCAAATTTTGCTAGTTTTCTTTTTCACAAATAGTACCGGTGGAAAGCATGATGAAACGGACGGCTTGATAAACCCCTGAGTTAGCATCTTGTCCTTTTGTCGCTTGAGCTCTCGAGTTTTTTATCACTTATCTGGTAAGCGCCCTTCATATTTGCTCAATTCCATGTTTGATGTTTGAAAGGGAGTTCTCTCGAGAACTCTTCGGGGAACACCCCTTCCAATGTTTTTATGAGCGGAGGGAACTCGTCTCATACGTCCACGAACTTTGATGCAGACGAGGCTAATGAGGCCGATGACGTTGATGCATGAACCACGATGATAGATTTAATGCAGGTGCTGCTAAGATCGACGTGGATCAACCACACCAAGGCCCCTCTCCTCAGGTTTCTTTTTACGAGGTTGATTGGCAGAAATTAGTTGGCGATCGTGATGCGTGCGATTACCACTACCACTATTGTGTCGTTTTTGGCTGCGTTGTTGTCGCTTGTAGCAGAATGGTAGGATTTTGGCTCTTGCACGAGCTGCAAGAAGATCTCCTGTCCGTCGCGTTTGATGTACACAACGCGGCTCCTCCACTTGACTTACAGATTTTACAGGTACGAGAAATTACACTAAACAATCACCATGTAGTCGCTCATTGGGCAGGATCTCTAGTCGGCTACAACATGTAGATCCTCGATCTATTGTCGTAACGGCTGCTTTAGTCAAATAATGCGAAGTCGTCCATCGACCGTTTTTCCTTCATCAATGATTGGTTAGATACAAGACCATAAGATACACCTCTTGAACTAACTCTTGCAAAGTTTCTTGACTTTTGCAACCCCTCGGCTTCACTCTAAAAAGTATTCTAGCCTGGTTATCCTCGATCCCTTATTGAATTTTTGGATCTCAGTAACCCCAGTATTCGGCAATCGTAAGCGTTTGGGCAGACAATCATTGGGCGCAATGTTTTTGGCGGGAGCAAGAGTTTCATCGTTTACTCCTATCCTTGGCTGTTTCCGAACTCCTCTCCTCTTTATGTTACTTCCCCCCCTTTTGGTTTTACCTGAGGCAGTTTCTCGCAATGTGTCCAATCTTTTTGCAGTTGTTGCAGGTTCATTGATGTCCTTTTTAATGAATGGCGTGGAATTCCACCGGAGTTGAGTTCTCCAAATTCTACGTAGTTGATACTTTGGGCGTCATCCATAGGATTCATTGATTTTTGAGTTGAAATCTGTGAAGTTGATGCCTTTAGCGTTTGTGATGATCTGGGAAAAGTTATTGGTAATATCTTATGTTGCGAGTGCTCTGCAAACATCAGGTTTGAGGTCATTGTTTTGGTAAAAAAGAGTTCATCCTCTACGAGGTTTTTGTCGGTGATCATCTTGTAGAAACGCCGCGTGTACTCTGCCGTAGGTGCTTTTGTGGTTGTAGTCAATAGTGAACCTTTGTTTTCCCGTTCAGCTTTCTGAAGAAAGCAACGAGTGCTTAGGTGAACACGCGCCAGTTGGATGGGGGACTTATTGATATTTTCGAAGTCGGGTGAACCCACTTGAGATAGTATGCCTGGTGCCCAGGATGCGGTAACCGTTGAATCAACACCTTTGGATGCCTGCTACAATTGGATGGCCATAAGACTAGTCCACCAACTCGAACCTGTACCCCGCAAAATCCAAGCTGCAAGATGTAGCTTCTGTTCGTGAAAGTGAAACCCAATAGTGGTGAAGTAAACCTCCAGACTTGTCAGGAAAATCTTGACTGTTGATCCCTTGGAATTTGCTAGATTGAACAACTCAGGAAGCCTCGGAAGAATTGAGGCTATGCCGATGTGAAGTCGATCAGCGAGTGACACTTCTCACGCTTTTGAGTCACGGATTTTGACAGCATACTGCTTTAGCTGTTCAACAAGCGTACGTTGAAATGCTTCCCTCTACGCCAACTGGCCAGTCAGCTCCGCGATTTTGTCATGTGTCAACGATGTAGTTGTATTAGTTGGTGGTGCAATTGGAATTATCTTGTCACACATGCAAAGCTCTACTTTGGTTCTGCCTGTGGAGGTGCCAGCCATAATCCGTCCATCCCCCTCAATGAGGCTGAAGGTCCTTCTTGGGTGCCTTTGGTCATCACCGGTGTCTTTGCCGGTTACCGCTGCTGTCACCGGGTGCGCTTGCTTTGTGCGCGAACTTCATTGGAAGGTCTTTAAATTTTTTGTCGCTGGAGATGCAATTAAGAGCATGTGCGAGTCTTGTGTTGATGTAAGATAATCTTGTGCCCCACCAGGGCCGATGCGCTCTGTTACCAAGTGTAATGCTAAGGGAAAGCAAAGTGGTTCAGAGTTGAAAGCGGGAGGTTCCACTTGTCTAGAGAATGGGGGTATCTTAGAATATCGATACGCAGAAAGTGTACTTGTTATAGTCAGTGCAGAAACTTGGCAACATGTATACATTGTGCGAGTGTAAGAGAAAAGAGGCTCTATTGAGCCGTTCAAGCTTTCATTGGTTGGGGTGATGCGACGACGCAATCTGATTTGCTGGCTCGAGAAGGCCCTCGTTGGTTCAATGGGGGGGTTCGAGACCAAATTTGTGGTTGGCAAAGTCCCTCAAAGTCGTGAGTTAACTTCATGTGTAGTCTTGAAACACCGAGAAATGCTGTGAGTAAGTGTCGGCAAGTTTGGGAAGTGACCTAAAAAATGGTGGCCAGCATGCGGATATTAAGGGGTCTATTGGAGGAATGCCCTCGGTTCATGGAAAACGTTGCCACGACTAAGCCACTATATAAGACGGGAGCGGCGACGTGGTAGGCTACTTATGGGTTTGGGTTCTGTGTATGCCATCGGCATAAAATGAATGTGTTTCTTCTTTTTTAGTTTAACATTTCAAAGTCGTACTTTATGTATGTAAAAGTTAATATTTCATCTTAAAACTAATCGTTATATCAATAATACGTGAATTATTGCACAATTATGGTTTTCTATCAATATCAGCCGGAACAATGTATGAATGAAAAACAAAAATGTTTGCATAGTCACTAGACATCGTTTCTAAAAACCCCATAAAACTTTTAAAATGGCAGTTTTGGGTTTCTCAATGCTACGTGATTGGTATTGTCAAAGGAAGCTCTCATTAGAATGTTTTTCCTTGAACTCATCATGTTGGCCACAAGTAGAAGGATTCAAAGAAGATCCTCTATATGTACATTCAAAACGTTTGTGCATCCTAGCCAGATTTATGAGGGTTTTGTCATCCACATGAGCAAGAAGTACATTTAAGTATGCCGTGTGTATATGGTTTCAAGTGATTTGGCTCAACATTTCAGTACACAAGACAATACCCATCATCATTTTTCTCTCGTTATGTATCGCACTGATTTATGTACACTTTTGTTCTTCCCCTTTCCTATGGTTTGGTTTATTGATCTTCTACTCATGGAAAGTATAGTGTATTTTTGTTTTGTGAAAGCATGCTAATTCTTGCCATTGTAGTAACTTGTACTTACACATCATGACAATCTGCGTGCTTTCCCATTTCATATCCTTAATGAGGGTTTTTCTTTGCACCGTAGAGTTCCTTAAAGGAAAGCAATTGCCGTGAATAGGTTGATGAGTCGTTCGTCAGTTCAAATTGATTCAATCTTCATTGATTTTCTTCATCATGCTATCATGGAAAGGATTAATGTGACAACCCCCAAAAAACCACATTGTGCCAAACAATAAACGGAATAATTTGATATAAAAAGAGATATCAAGTACTGGTGGAAACTATTTTAAGTTTAATTTTTTGAATTAATCTTCAAATTGTTTTCAAAATGTTCTTGTTTAATGATTATTGAATGTAGATGTAATACAAATGAAAGCAAAAAATTTCTAGAGGTAATACTTTTTCTATTTTTTCCTCAATATTAATAGATGAATGTTCTAACAAAACCTCCTAAATCGAAATACTTTGAGAAACATTTGATGTTTTTGTCTTTTTTCATGAATCGAGCTTTGAAATCCTCATTTCAGCAATTTTTAACGGGTGTTCTACATTTTAGAATATCACGTTATGTGGTGATTTTGTCCTTCAAGTTTGGAATAATTGTTTTTAAGAGTGAAGTTTTCGATTGAAATGATGATGAACATGAAAACATTACTGATTCATATTCATGGTTTGTGTCTCAGGAGAGAAATTAGTCATCTTTCCTATGATGATGCTAATGTACAAAAGTCTGAATGATGTTAGAAATAGCTTAAAGGGAAATTTAAACATTACTCAATTGTGGTTTGCCTTGTAAGATGGATTTAGAAATGGTTTCAAGAAAACATTTTCTGAATGTTATAGAACCTACAAGAAAAGTCTATGGTTCCACGTAGTTGAAGGTATGGTCTTACCTTTGGGATTCGTAAGTGTATTGTGTTGAACAAGTGGTAAGGAGAGAGACTTGGGAAACATACAATTCATATCAACAAGTAAATGTGCAAGGCTAGACTATGATGCCTAAGGAGTCAATCGTATGGCCAATTTGGATCACGATTACGCCGGTCAGAAGGGAGGTGGTTCACAATTGAAAACGGGGCTTGTTACTTTTCACGAGAGTGGGGTCAATTTGGTTTTTTTGAGAAGCCAAAAGAATAATTCACTGTTGTAAGTGCCCAGTGGTATTTTTGAGCCGTTCCGTGATCTCGTAGTTTGTGTGACGTGAATCCGTGTTTTGGTTTGTTTTTTTGAGAAGCTCCTCGTTGGTTCGAGGGGGGAGGGCTTTGAGGATGAATTCTTGGTTCGCGATGTTTGTTGAAGTTGTCCGTGGAAACGTGGAGGAACATCAGGAATATGTTCTTGCGATTTCCGGAAGTACCCTGAAAGTAGTCTCCATCGTAGTATTCTAAATAATTCCCTCTGGGCGTGGAAAAGTGGTTGTGACTAAGTCGCAAAGTATGATGTGAGCGACAAAGTGAAGAATAGGTCGTGTCTGGTTTTAGGTCCTAATGTTTTCCAGCCTGCAAAAAATATCCCCCACTTTCAGTCGCGATGTCCCGGCACGTTACCATCGTGAGGCCGTGGCGCGAGCTTGGTAGCCATCGATGAGAGGACCAACATCCGAGAGTTGGCTGTACAGGACCTAGCTTTTGCTTGTTGCGTCATAGTTCTTCCGTTTGATCAAATATTGATCTTTGCCTCCTCATCGTCGGTGATCTAGGATTTCCTCAACTTTGTAATTGTTGTCACCGTTCGCAATCATGGGCGGTGGAGCAGGGGCACTACGTCCACGAAAATCTTTTGCTGGATAGATGTAACGTCGGAGTTTGGTGATGTGGAAGACCGGGTGTATCTGCATGTTATTTAATAGTTAGAGTTTTTTTGTATGATTAGAGCGTGCATCTCCAAGATTTAAAAGGCCCTAACCACTAGGGTTTGAGCTTTGGATAGCCCTTCATGCTACATGAGAGTGTGTTGCAAACGAGCTTGTGGCTGATGTTGAAGACCGTGGTGATGATGTGACCAAGATCAAACCTGTCACTTCTGTGGTGACAATGAGAATGAAGGATTATCATGATTATGATGATAATGACAAAGATGAGGATGAGGATGCTCATGAGGATGAGGATGATGAAGATGATGATGAGGAGGAGGAGGATTGTGTATGATGGAGCCAAGGGAGGGAGGGGAGAGATGGAGGGGTGGAGGAGTCTAAGGAGCGAGGTAGGGAGGTTGGTGGAGGCATCAAGTAACACTATGGCATGCAGTAGTGCGCCAGAGAGAATGCCAAGTAGGAAGCTATTAGAAGGGAGGCCACTGGGAAGGAGAAGGAGATGGAGATGGAAATGGAGTTGGAGATTGAGATTGATTTGGACATGGATATGGAGAAGGAGATGGATATGGAGATGGAGATGGAGATGGAGATGGAGATGGAGATGGAGATGATGATGGAGATGGAGATGAAGATGGAGAAGGAGATTGAGATGAAGATGGATATTGATATTTAGATGGAGATGCAGATGGAGATTGAGATAGAGATGGAGATGGAGATGGAGATGGAGGTTGAGGTGGAGGTGGAGATGGACACGGAGATGGATATCGAGATGGAGATGGCAATGGATATGGAGATGGAGATGGAAATGGAGAAGGAGATGGAGATGAAGATGGAGATGGAGATGGAGATGGATTTGGAGATGGAGATGGAAATGGAGACAGAGATGGGGATGGATTTGTCAATGGAGATGGAGAAGGAGATGGAGATGAAGATGAAGATGGAGATGGAGATGGAGATAGATGGAGGTGAAGATGGAGATGGAGACGGAGAAGGAGATGGAGATGGAAATGGGGAAGGAGTAGTGGAGGTGGAGCGACAATGAAACCAAGGGGGAGAAGAACGGGTGGAGAGTGTAGGGGACGAGGGAGGGTAGATAAGTAAGTGAGGTCAATGTTGAGGAGAACATTTCCATGGCTGCTAACAAGGAAGTACCGTAGATTTACATACATTTTGCTTAAAATATTTATTTGAATTCGCCCATGTGTTCATATATTCATTCATTCACGTTTGGGCATCACACTTCAAATTCCAAGTCAGCTTTTCCTTAAGTTAGGGTGCACAATATGGGACACTTTGTGAGTAAAAAAATGGAAAGTTAGATCATCGGTTCAAACAACACCCGCATGCAATGAACAAACCCGTCGGTACATCAAGTGAGATGACGTCCTTGTCCACAGCCTCTACTGCGCTACTGAAAAGCTCGCTGCCAGGAGCGACGGCCTCCTTTGCCGCAGCTTTGGGGAAGGAGGGGTCTCGACAGCGAGTGAAGTAACATCTTTCCCATGCATGGCGTACTAGTGTTATGTCACCCTTAAGCTTCAGCCAAGATCGCAACACCCACGACAGCCCTAAGTTTCTCATCTTCGCAAGGCCCAAGTCCACCTTGCCATTGCTGCCGTTGGCTAGGCTTTGGCAAACCTCTTGTGCATTCCATTCATAGAATGCGATGGAAATGGCGGCCTTGAGTGTTAGTTGAAGGCCCACATCTATAGGTCGGGCCTTGGATGTGCACCCTACTGGGACAAAAGGAGCTTCATGAATGGGTAGTTGTGCTTTAGAAGATCCCTAAACTCAGCCGATGTGTGAGGTAGCCACCCATCAACAAGCAGAATGAATTTCTGAATGCCGATGACCTTTTTCTCTACCTTGCACTTACGTTTGTACCATGAATTGATCACATGGGTGATCCAATCCCTTATTGTGTTGGCGTTGGCCCAATGGTTGACCATATGCATGTACATGAAGTGGTGCTTGGCGGTAGCCCAACCCCCGTTGCCGTGTTCCGAGTGGCACCCGTCTGTTTTGTTGGAGTAGATGAGTTACAAAGGCAGCATGTTATCCGCCATGGTGGACGAAACTAAAGCGGTGACTTGGAACTTGTCATCGAGCGCGGCGCTGGCCACCGCAGTGGACCCCAAGGGGGCATACGTAGTCACCTGCACATCCCACAACAACGGTTTAGATGGAATGCATGGACAGGCCAGCTTGGTTGTACGTAGGGGGGATATGCAAAGACGGGGAGGATGCAGATTGATTGGTCGGGACGATGGCGATCCTTGTGTGGTCTTTGTTGACGACAAATGTGGGATCCATGCTATTCATGAGCATGAGTGCCGCCACACGCTTGTGCATGGTGAGCACTTTCTCTTCCCAATTAAAGGGAAGCTTTTGTGCCACCATTGTGCCACAGTGATAGGACCACCTCATGCGCTCTCTCACGATCCGTTGGACCCATGCGCGGGAGAATGACATTTGCCCACACTTGGCGGGCAGTTTTTCAAGATATTTCTCAGCCATCAAGCCTTGGAGGACACCACGCAAGTTGGTGCTGTTGACGATTGTATGTGCATTGTGCATGCCATTGATCGTTTCACGGATGTAGTCCTCAAAACCTTCATGGAAATTAAGAAAGGCTTGACGACCACAGTTGCCATGCGTGCGCTTGGACGTTGGTCCTACAAAACTTCTCAATGAGCATAAAAGATGAGGGTTTGTGCCAACCACGAACCGTTGACGGGTTGAGTTGGTCGTACACACACCGACCACCGCCCTTGCAATACAGTTTTTGAAGGAGCTTGACGTTGACATAGGCGGTTCTAGTGGCCATCATTGCGCCGTGGATTTGTGGAAGGTGGATTTTTGTTAACCATTTTACATACTCACCATGTGTGGCGGCACTTGAAGGTGGTGGCGCGTCAACTTCTTCCCGAGGACTACCTTTAGTATGTGCGTCCGCCATCTATACTCACGTCTGCCATGGTTGGAGAGACGGACGGGTTGAGAAGCGCATGACTTGTCAGAATGGCCATTGCCGACACGCTTGTAACCTCCAGAGGGGCAAGCACGAGCTGAGTCTTCTTTGGCAAGCGACCACGACGTCATTTTGGGGGCAGCTTTCATGGAGTTGGGTGTTTTACCTTGTGCTGGTCAAACTGGCGGTCGCGTTCAATGGCAGCCTCCTCAGCAAAAAGTCAATTCATGCAAAAATCAAGAAGAGCCTCCATGATGGTAGGAAGGTGAGAACGAGTGACGGATGTTTGCACCTGAAGGAGCTTTCAGTTCAAAGGTGCGACAAGGGAGGGCGTGTCGCATCACTACTGGGATTATCCGACGGTCGCCCGCTAACCCACAACTCAAACTATCAAACTTTGAGCTGCAATCCCAGGTGTCCTAGATGGATTGATGGGAAAATATGAGTATCCTATCCTTTTCTTCTCACTATTTTTAGTGACCTAAATAGAAACTCAATAGGACCCGATTTTGGGTGGATTTAAGAATCACATAAAAGGGATCCAAAAACTAGGCAAATTCAAGTGATTTTATGGTAACACCAGTGGATGAGGAAGAAAGAAATGGGTGAGGGGAGGAAGAAGGGGAGAGAGGGAGAAAGGGTGGTAAAGATAGGAGGAAAGAGAGAGGAGTGGCAGCGTGGGGAGAGAGAGAGAGAGGGAAAGGGTGGGAGAGGCATGGGAGTGGAATGGGATGAAGAAGGGAGGAGGGGGTTGTTGTAGGTTGGAGGGGGGAGAAGAGAGAAAGAGGGACAGAGAGAGAGAGGGAGGGAGAGGGGGAGGGGGAAGAGGACGGGAGTCAGGGGGAGGAAAAGATGAAGGGAGCAAAAGAGAGGGGGATGGGGGAGGATGGGATCAAGGGAGAGGTCGAGCGCAAGGAAAGGAACAATGGAGAGAGGGAGGAGGGTGGAGAGGATTGAAGGAGAAAGGGAGACAAGAGGGCAAGTGAACAATGGAGAGAGAGAGGGGGGAGGACGAGATTGAGGGATAGGGGGTGAGGGGGGGGATTTTTGGAGGAAGAGAGTGGGTTCGATAGCAAGGAGGAGGGTTTAAGGGAGAGAGAGGGGAGGGACAAGCACAAGGAGGGATGGAGAGATAAATGCAAGGTTAATTTGATTTAGGGAGAAGGAAGGGGAAGATAGAGAGGGGCACATTGCGGAGGACAAGAGGGGGAGAAAGATAAATAGAGAAAGAGAGAGGGAGAGAGATAGAGATATAGAAAGAGATAGATAGAGATGGAGAAAGAAAGAGAGAGAGAGAGAGAGATAGAGAGTCAGAGGAGGAAAAGATTGAGGGAGAAAGGGAGAGAAGAGAGGAAAAAATCAAGGGGAGGGGGCGGGGGGAGGGGAGGGGAGGAATTTGGATAGAGGAAGACGTGGAGAGGGCAGGAAAGGATAGAGGGAGAGAGGAGGAGTAGGAATGGAGGAAGGGAGGAAGGGAGAGGAGGGGGAAGGACAAGATGAAGGGGAAGAGGGAGGGGGGAGGAAAGGACAAATGGAGAGAGGGAGGAGAGAGGAGAGGATGGAAGGAGAGAGGGATGGGGGAAAGGACATGATTGAGTGAGACAGGAGGGGGAGGATGGGAGAAAGGGAGCAAGGGAAAGAGGGAAGAGGGAAGATAGGATGGAGGGGAGGAGGGAGGGGGAGAAACTCACCAAGGGAGGGAGGAAGGATAGCGGAGAGGATGGAAGGAGAGAGGGTGGTAGGAGAGGAGTGAACCATGTGAGAGAGGTAGGAAAGAGTTAACAACGAGAGGGACAAGTGATGGCGTTGAGGCAAAGAGGAGGGGAAGGATGGAAGGGAAAGAGGAGGAAGAGAGGAATGGGGGACGGGATCAAGGGAGAGAGGAAAGGGGGAAAATGACCAAGGGAGAAGGGAGGGAGGAGGAGAGAGGGAGGGAGGGACGGGTAGACAAAGGTACAAGGACAAAAGGACAAGTGGGAGAGGGGAAGATAGGAACAATGGATAGAGGAGGCAAGGGATGAGAGGAAGGAAGCTAAGGAGAGGGGAAAAGGTGGAGAGGGGGGAGGAAAAATGAAGGGAGAGGGAGTAGGGAATGAGAGTGAGGGAGGAAGGGACAGGAAGGGTAGAGGGGGGAGGGACAAGGGATGATGGGATGGGTGGATGGAAAAACAAACAAGGTGGAAAGGGAGGATGAGATGAGAGAGAGGGGAGGGTAAGGACAAGAGGAAGGGAGTGAAATATTAGGGGAGAGGGGGAGGAAGGAATTGGGGGAGAGGGAAGGGGGAATGTGATTTACATAGAAAAGAAGGGATGGATGGACATACAAAAGGATGGGCGAACGAAGAGATGGATGGATAGAAGGAAGGATGGATGGAAGGGAAGGACAGATGGAGGGGTGGACAGAAAAATGGATAGATGGACGGGCGAGCGGATGGACAAATGGATGGATGGACGTACGGCTGATGGACGGACGTGCAGAAGCAAGGGGGGAAGGTGGAGGGGGAAGTGTGTTAGGGAGGGGGAGATGGAGAAAGAAAAAGAGGAGGGGAGGGTAAGGCAGAAGAGGGGTGAAGGTACAGTTCGAGAGATTGAGAGAGAGAGAGAGAGAGAGAGAGAGAGAGAGAGAGGTAGTGGAAGAGTAAAGAACATGGGAGGGATGGAGGGCAGGCAAAGAAGGAAGGGGGTGGGAACATGAGAGCGAGGGAGGGTTGGGACAGGGGGGATCAAGAGGGGGGGCAAATAGGTAAGGTCTGGGAAGAGGGGCACGAGGGACATAGAGAGGTAGAATAAGAGATAGAGAGAGAGAGAGAGAGAGAGAGAGAGAGAGAGG
>SZWC01011598.1:27792-42713 GCA_023375785.1 Penium margaritaceum | reverse complement strand
GGGGGGATGGGAGTAAGGGAAGTAGGAGGAAAGGGGGAGAATTTCCATGTTTATGTCTCTGCCGGAAGGACGGAGTGATGGAGGGAGAGGGAGGGACAAAGAGGAGTCTAAAGGGAAGAGGGAAGGAGGGTTGGAGAAGGGAGCCACCAGGAAAGGTAAGGAGAGGGCATGCAACCTGTGCCACTTTCATCTGTGAAGGCCGACGTGTAGATGCACTACACCATACCACAACATTGGTTCCACTTCAGCCTTGAATCTGGACTTGCACAAAAAGGACTCTCAAACCAACACTTGCCATGAGAGAAGAGAAGACCGCTTCGTCCTGTGCCATGCACGGTGAACAGCGCATCGTTCTGGCCACAAAGGGGAAATCGTCCAGGAACTCAGCCCCATTGAATGACCTTATTTCACCAAGATCCTTTGGCAAGTGCGAGAGTGAGAATTGCAGATCCGGAACTATGCCAAGTTGTTTGAGACCGTTGCGAGACATGCCCCGGCCGCTGCAACTGCGATAAAGAGTTTCCCAGCTTTGAGGGGCTTGGGAGGGAACGATGGGTGGACGAGTGGGCGCACGGGAGGATGGTTGGACGGCCGGAGCGACAGAGGGAGGATGGCAGAGGGACCGGGAGACAGAGGGATAAAAACTGAACACCTTGTTTTCCTCTGATTTGCTTCATACCTCCTCTGCTTCTTCAACATCCTCCTCAATCATGAGTTGTCCAAGGATTTGATACCGTTGATATCTCCGCGGAGGACTATCAGTCGCATTCGGTTGCTATCTGATCACTGGGGCCCCGCTGCCATGGCCCATGGTCCATGGGGNAACAATCGTTTTGCGAGACTGAAATTCGAGATAAGTGGGTAGAAAACAGTGTAACGGTAGCTCTTTTCTTTGAGTTCGAAAGTACCGCAGTACAATACCGAGGTACGGTACCGCGGTACATAAGAAGGGTACCCCTCTAGGTGAGTACCGATACCGTACCGGTACCGCAAAAAAAGTACCGGTACCGCGGTACCACGATACCGCGGTACAAAACCGCGGTATACCGCGGTATCGGTAGTACCGCCGCCATCCCTGTCCCTAGGTTATGAAAGTCTGATGCTCTGAATGTCTTGAAGCTGTGATCCTCTGAAAGTCCTACAGTGCAGGACCTGCACTTAGGCTTCATAAGTGCAGGACTTTCGGAGGATCGGAGATGCTACATGCTAGCAAAGCACCCTGATCTTCGAGTCGTGGAGAACTTGAGCCACGGCGGACAGCCTGCAAGGTTCGGCTTAAGCCTAGTGGCTCCTCGTAAGTGGAAGCTTACAAGGTGGACGGAGAGTGTAGCCCTCCACAGTAAGGATATTTGCGGCGGTTTCCTGCGGCAAGAAAACAAGAAACTTGAACCCTACTTGTGTAGGGAAGAGCGCATGTACCGTCCCACTGCAGCCTGCACTGCAAGGTATGCGAGGTAATTGCGGAGCACTTAGTCGTTTTTCTCTGCATACATAGCCCAGTCCTCCAACAAACTTCAGACGGACCATAGAGGGCAAACGCTGCCATGGCATGCGCAGTTGAAGAGGGGCCATTGAAGAGGGGCCAAGGTAGGGAGCCGTTGCACATTCACGGCGCTGCTGCTGCTGCTGCCTACTGGTGGTGTTGCTGCTGTTTCTGATCCCGCTGCAAGAAACGGGCTTGCGCTTTCGTTCTCCCACTGATTGATTGTTGCTTCCCCGCTGGTGCTGGTGGTGGAGCTGCTGTTGGTGCTGTGATTGTCGGTCCTGGCTTTCTTCCTTTCTCTCGTCCAGCCTTCGCCAGGGAGAATTGCTCACGCCACCTGGAATCGTTCCACCTCTGAAACCTCACCGTCTGCAGGCCCTGACGCTGATGCCAGCGCTGATGCTAGTGCTGTACCTTCTGCTGGTGTTGTTGCCTGTGCTACGGCGGTTCTGGAGCTGGCTCTGATCTCAGCTGCTTTCCTCCTGCTCCTGCTGTGCAATCAAGCACGAGGCGGTCGTACCGGCGCTGCACACTTAGAGCTCGGAAATTTTGTTTTCGACCAATGCCACGGAGCGTAGAGCAAGATGAGGATGAAATAAAATATTCGGACAGCATTTTTGGGTCCACGTATGTAAACTTTTTGAACAACAGCAAGGATGGCCCACGTTGAGAAATCTTCCATCCCGATTACTTGCGCGGTAGATTTTGCTTTTCTGTCAACGATGGAGTGGGATCGACGACCTTCATCGTTCCTGGAAGATCGGCGCGAGAAAAAATACGATTTGTCTCCAAGTATGTCCCCCGACTGGTTTGGACAACGGCATGGATCTCATCTCGGACTACACTCTTCGCACCTGCATCCAGGGCTCCAAAGTATGAACTCCGCGATTGTCCAAGCGACGCAAATCGTGGATTGTGTTCATCGATTGAATTACTGCCTTAACATTCGTGCATATGTTGTCCGACATGCTCTAGTCAGTAGTCACTTGCTCCACTTTCCAGCCGTGTCCACATTTGACTGTCGAGGTTTCTCGTCTATGTGCGAGTACGTCGCGCCGACACGCTGTAGGAATTATTCGACACTACTTCAGAACGTGGGGCTTCCTGTTGCATGAACAAACTCGTTCCGAAGACACAAACTCGGGTTCATTGTAGGTCAAACCATCTGAACTAAGGATCCGTGTCGGATGGACGAAGAGCCATGCATTGACGTAGGAGTCCAAACTTGGAGAGGAGGATTTGTATGTGACGCTGTCTTTTACAAAACTGTACTCCAAGGTCCGCGACCTCAGCGTTGGTTGTGCATATTCCAAACAGTATGCCCACGGTGGGAAGTCCACTGGCTGTCCTGCATTAGTGCCGTTTGTAGGATAGACCACCAATATCAAGGACAGCAAAAGCAAATCTAAGAACGAAAAATGTATAATCTACTGACCATGATTTCTGTCTAAGGTGGAAACAAAGTGTTGTTTTCTAAAGGCAGCTGGAGTCTCCGTGCATGGAGTCTTCTACCGAGTTTCTACAACGTTAAAAACAAAAGACGCTCTTCGATCTGTGATTTCCACAAGCAGACCACTCACCGAGCAGAATAGCTGAAACAGGACCCATGATCCCCCCGGCATGTAGGCGGCAAATATCGTTAGGCCGGCATCAACCGATTACTTGATGAATCCCCCCTAAACCAACGGCATTGAAGACACTTACTAAATGTGCGGTCTCACTATCGAGTGATGGCATTTTTAAGTTTCAAAGATGTTTTTTTTACCGGATGGACTGGATTGCTTGAGTCCTCACATTGAACCGTTGCGATGGCTTCCCACCAATGTCACATCAAGCTTAGCCATAACATGATGACTCTGGATAATGTGACCATCGTCCATTTCGTGTTTCTTCTTGCTGGAATACCACATACGGTTTTCTCAGCCATCGAGCCTCAGGCGTTAAACCGACATCATGATTTTGATTTCGGGGGTGTGACCATATACCCATCGATCTCCCGATAGATCCCCCATAACCATGTATCGCTCTTTAACAACCCCATACCCAACTGATCTAAACTTTAACACTGAAACATCCACCGGTCGCGGAAAAAAAACGACGTATCCAAAAAAAGCGCGCGAACACCATGCCGTCGATGCATGAAATGCAGCTTCCGATGGATGACATCATCACGCCCCTTGAAAAATCACAAACCCCACATTTGAGGTGTTTGTGATTGTTCGAGGGAGGGGTTTGCGTGGGGTTTGCGTGAGGGGTCCGAGACACCCCATGCGTTGAAAGGGAATCGGCTGGGCCCCGCTACCGCAGGGCCCAGCAGATGCCCGCGCAAAAAATAAAACCTTCAACCCCGAATGAAATTCGGGGTTGGGTTTGAAGGTGTTTGTCTCGCAAACCTAAGGGGTTTTGTGTGCAATGGAAAAATAAAAACAAAAATTTGACATGGGCGTTTTCTCTCAATTGCGATCGCATTGAAAAACAAAACAAAAAAATGGGTCATCGCTCGATCGCGAGCTCGCGAGGGATCGAGGGTCGCGATCGAGCGACGGTCACATGACCCTCCTTGCCATGCTCGATCACCGACGCATGTCGCTGATTGCGCATGGCGAGGGAGCCGGATAAGTCGTTCTTATATTTTTAAACTGCTACATATGGGGGACATAAAATTCCACACTTGGATATGGGAGGGTCCGCCCTTTGGTACTGTGGATATTAGAGCTACTTTGCACTTTTGATTTTGATTCTAGGGTTCCATACAATTCCCTCTCAAAATCAGATTCTTTCATGATTCTTCGAGTAGGAGGGAAGTGGTTCGAATCAGCAGAACATCAAGTAGGGCGATGAGCCGACGCCTGGTTACTGCTACTGATTCTACGATTTCATCCTAGACCCGCTCGATTTATCGAATTTTTATGATTCTTTTTTATTACCCGCCTTCGAGGTCACCGGTTCGAATCAGCCGCAAACTCAATCTCGCTAATTAGTAGTCGTGCGGTTTGCTTTCCGAAAAATCAGCGATTGACGTCCTCATTTTGCGGGACTACGTCCAAACCGATGGCGAGCCAGATCGCCATGCTCCGGGATCGTCGGAATGAGGCCTCTCGCGTGCGGTTGCCCCTTCCCTTCAGTCGTTTTCCCGATGCAAGTGAATGGATAAATCGTCGGTTGTGATAGGCTCCCGTCACCCATGAATGGCATTCGCTTTCAGCTAAAGCGCGATTTCAATCACCAATTTCATATTACGTCTTGATTATGGGCATTCGTTGTGATTCTGTGTTTTAATTCACGGAATGATTCTCCAACATCCGTGCAGACCTACCACGTAGGAATTTTGGGGTGTCGATGATCAGTCAATCGGCGGTTAATCACACAATAATGACCACGTAATGCTGCCGGGAAGTGGCGGATTCGCGCAAGACAGCGAGCACTCGCAGAACTCTCGCAACAACTCGTAGCTTTGCCACCCCAAACGAATGCCCGAATCACTAGCAGTAACAGGGCCTCGATTCAAGCCATACGATTTCTTGAAAATCGTGCATCATGCTATCCAATATTGATGAACATAATCCACGATCCTTTGGACGAACGTCGATGCTTGCTGCGCGACACAAGGGTGCGTCGACTTGGGCACCCGACTCGCACACCCAGTAGCTTGTCCAAAGCCGACAATTTTTCTCGTGCTGTCGGCAAGAACAGAGCATCTTCCTGACCATACATGCTAATTCAGATTTCATGAAATGATGTTCTTAATGATGTTTTTCAATAGAACCAACATCACAGGCATTTCTTTGGATTCTAGTTACTCCCACGCATAAGACGTTACCCAAATTCTGGGAACGATGCCACACAAGATTAAATCACCTCCAAAACATGAGTAATCGGTGGAACCCTTTTGATTCTACGATTTTTCTTGCCAACTTCTTTAGCGGATTTGGCAATGCCTGCGAGCCCTAGTGAAGGACCTCCTTGCGTCGGGTCCTGCCCCCAACACGTAGAATCAAAATCAAAATCAGATGTCGGTTCAAGGCCTCAAACTCGGTGGCCTACGAGGCGCATGGCAAAAGACGATTCTGGAGTTTGGGACAAGGACCGAGCGACGAGATACCCACCATGTCCNTGGAACCCTTTTGATTCTACGATTTTTCTTGCCAACTTCTTTAGCGGATTTGGCAATGCCTGCGAGCCCTAGTGAAGGACCTCCTTGCGTCGGGTCCTGCCCCCAACACGTAGAATCAAAATCAAAATCAGATGTCGGTTCAAGGCCTCAAACTCGGTGGCCTACGAGGCGCATGGCAAAAGACGATTCTGGAGTTTGGGACAAGGACCGAGCGACGAGATACCCACCATGTCCAAATCTTAAGCTGTCGTGCCCACATGTGCTCAAAATGGTTACGAATACCCAGACCACTTTCATTTTCTCATCGCATATCCGGTGTCCGCCATGTAAACGACGGCATACCCGAGTCTGACATGTATGAAACGGCATAACATACTATGTAAAATTAATCACCGCATACCCATGACACACTACTTTATTGGATTACAAAGTATACCTTAATGGAATCCTTTCTACATCCACTTTTTTGCACCTATTTTTCTCTTCTGGCCATACCACCTCCTCCACCTTTGGGAGGTCGGTCTAAAATGCGAGACTAACCCCTCCAGTGGACTAGGTTCTAACAAGAAATTCGATTTACAAACAAAGAGAACCTAACATAGAAGGTGCAATGGCGCATCCCACTTGGTGGATGCGCAAATGAAAGTAGTTTGAGGGCGGACTTAAACACCGCTCTCTTCGCACGTCAAGTCACTCTGTGATCACCTGGTTGAGCAATAAAACCATCTACACATGGAGGTCTCTCTCAATTTTCCTTGACGTGGATAAATTGTGACTATCGATTGCACACTATATCCATCTCGAACATTGCTGAATCCAATGCGACGTTTGATAGAATCATCAAACGTGACCTCCAACGCGACCTCCAACAAAGCGTGTAGTTCATGAAGCCATCCAGAGTCACACAGGACCCGGCATTTGCAAGTTGTCCATGGACACCGGACGGGATTGCAACACATTTTGTCCGAGTACCTAAAGCAACTCCAACAAGGAACGACACCCACTCATCGTAAAAAAAAACTTCGAACCCGCCTCAAGTCACCTCAAGCAGCATAAAAAGTTTAACATTAGCCAAGATCAAAGAAGAAGTAAATTTTGGCATTAAAACGCGTCATTCACATCGTTCAGCAACAAAGTTTTAGAAGTCATATGTTTTATACAAAACAACATAAAGGTATGGTTTGGAAACTTCACAAACCGAATCGTTCTCATCACGTGTTGCACGCATGCACAAAACTGCCTCCTTCAACATTATCTTGACCTTTTATCCTCAATTTCTCCACTTTATTCAACTTTATTGAGCATCCTTTGAGTTACATCATGGGTTTTATACGTTCAATTTACTTTGTAACCCATGCACGCCTGGCATGTAACTTCACACCCTTGTTTTTGATTTTGTATGTACTTACCTAAAAACAAATACAATGTGCCCATCATTTTAAAGAAGGAATGGCATACCCGTATGCTGTTGCTTTTTTTTTAGTCTGGGTACGCCATTAGCAGACGTGGTATTCATGGGTATGCCATACTTAGAATCTAGTGAGCTAGGTACAACGTGTCTAGCTTTCGACCCATGGGTATGCCAGCTTAAGAGTGCGCGCGGTCTCGGTATCCAAGCTATTTTTCCCTTGGGAAAATTGGATTATTTGTATTAAGCTATAAGTGCACATCAGTGAGAAGTCTTGAATGTGATGAGCACATACATGCAATACTGAGAATGAGAATGAGGCAAAAGTTGGGTCTTTGGCGTTTGAGTCCAGCGACGTACGTGAGGTCTTGTCGTAAGCCGTGGATTCTAGAAACTTTTCCAACAAGTCAAGGGACTTTGAGAATGTAACGGTGCTTCTTTATGAAATTTGAGTGTCACTGAGAAGTCGATCAAAAGACATCGAGACAAGGATATGGTTTTTGATACTTATGTCTACCTTTCTAGAAGGTGATCAAAGTTGTCAAAAACTTCTGGAATGGAACGCCGCAGGTTAGGGCAGTTGGCCAACATGTTCTCCGTCAACTAGCAGAAAAATCTCAAAGTCGCCGCACGGTAGGCCATGAATGTAATGAAAAAAATTCCCAAGCACAAGTTTTTGAGATTCTTGTGTGTAGGGGATGTAACACTCCCCCCCCCCCTTTTGGCCACGACGTCTCGGCGCATTAGTAGACATAGCTCGCTGGCGATGAAAGAAGCCTTTGATTGGATGATCCACGTCTCGGAGGTTGTCAAAAGGCTCTCAAATGTTCTGCTCGACGTCGTAGCCGTGCCACTTGACGAGATACTTGGTTGTTTTTCCACGAACTTGATGTCCGAGGATATCTTCCATCACGTACTCCGTATCTCCATCCACTTGCACATGAGGTGGAGGTGTGATGTCTCTTTCGGGGAAGTCCGTGCTAGGGTCCTAGTAGTGCTTGAGCTTACTCATGTGGAAGATAGCATGAATCGCCATGCAGTCCGGTAGGCAAAGTCGAGCGACGGCTGGGGTTTGCATTCGCTCGATCTCAAACAGCCCCAACAATCACCGTTTGAGATTCGCAAAGTCCCGTCCTTAGAGTTCAATGTTTTTTTCATTTGAGGACGACACGATCACCTAAATTAAACACAACATTGCTACGATGTTGGTTGGTTTTCCACATCATAGCTGCTTGCGCCTTGGCGAGGGTCTTTTGTGTTTCCTTTCAAATGCTTGCTAGTCCCGGTGGTGAATGTCAATTTTGCGGATGTTGCTTTGACTTTGCTATCCAACCAGTGTAGCAAGACATTTTTCTTACACCACCTCAAAAGGTGTTTCATTAGTTGTGGTGGTTGTGGCGGAGTTGTAAGCAAGTCCTGCAGTCAGCAATTCTACTACCCATTTAGTGCCATGTGGCTCGCATAAAGTTCTAAGAAGTTATTCCAGCATCTGATTGGTTCTCTCAGTTTTCCCATCGGTTCAAGGATGGAACATCGTTGACAGCTTGATTTGACTGCCATAACACGTCATCACTTCGCACCAAAAATGACTGGTGCAGCGACCGTCTTCGATGCTCATGATGGTACGTGGCACTCCGTGCCGCCGTACAATTTGTTAACGAAATAGCTGCATACTTGTTTCTACGATGAAAATGGTCATCGTCAGGATGAAGTGTAACATTTGAGAAAATCTTTCTACAAAGAAAAGGATGGTGCCATATCCCTCAAGGGTGGCAGGTAGTCACATCACAAAATCCATGCTGATGTGAGCCTACGGTTCTGTCAAAATGGGTAGGAATTGAAGTTCACTAGGTGGCCGCATGCAAGGAGATGTTTTTTCTCTGACAGGTGTCACACAATCTGTAAAAAGCTGTCACATTGGAATGTATCTTGTCCCAGTAGTGTTATTTTGCATGTTTCTTTCATGTCTTGTCCTCGCCAAAGTGTCCAAATGGACCGGTGTCCGTTCACTCCTCAAATAACATTTGTCGCAATTCCTTGTTTGGAGGAATGACGACCTGGCGAGTGAATCGTCGTCGCCTACAAGGGTCGTCAAATCAAACCTTGGTTTATTCCTACCCGTTAAACTCTTCATAACCCTTCGCAGACAACTTCCCGAGGTACGTGTCTTGTTTTACCGAAAACGTGCTGATCTCAGCCATCAAATCTAGGTATCAACTTAGAGCATCTGCCCCATTGTTTTTTCCAGGCTGGTAATTGATGTGGTCGTCAAGAACTCCATCTATCGAATTTGCCCACGGCTTTGATTTGGCTGGGTCTAGAAATCTTTCAAGGCATGAATTTTGGTGCGGACGATGCACCACTATCGTTCCAAGCAGCATTTCCGTGTTGTGAACAATTGCACTAGTAGCATCTCCTTCTTGTGCATCGCCTAGTTCAGTTGCAATCCTTGTAGTTTTCTTAACATGTTTGTAACCACTTGTTCTCCATCGCTGGTGTGTTGGAGGAGAATAGCTCCGATGGCGCAATTCTACACATTGATGGCCATGATGTAGTCCAACGTTGGATCCACAAATGGTAAGGTTGGGGCCGAGGGTTTCTTAAATGAATGAATGCTTCTTTTTCATGTCCCCCTTATTCCACTTGATGGTTTTTTGGGTGAGATCAGAGAGAGGCAATGGCATTTGGCCTAGTCCTTTACACATGAACGTTAGAAGTTGCAGAAACTACATGATACTGGGATGTCCGGAACACTTGTGAGTGTCAACTAATCAGCAACTGACTCCACATTTTCTGGGTCCTTGGTAGTCAATCCGTCCGACACCAATGATGTGGCCCAAAAACTTGATCGAACGGCAAAATGAGTCACATTTTGAGAAAATTCTCAATTTTTTGCCTCTTTGTAAAACTCTGACATCCTTTTTTTGATGTACATTGTGCTGCTCCTTGGTGCAGTTCTATAGTGGGATGTCATTGAGATACACGATGAGAAAGTTGTCGAGGCACGGGCGAAAACATTTTGTTCATTTGCTTCATAAGTGTTGCGAGGGTATTCGTGACACCAAACGACATGACCATGAACTCAAATTGTCCATTCTTGGTGCAGAATAATGTCTTTTTGACGTCCTTATCAGATACAATGATCTGATGATACTTGCTGCACAGTCCATCTTACTTACGAATTGGGCTCCTTGGAGTTGATCAAAAAGTGTATTTGCTCTCAGGAGGGGGTAGCGGTTCTTGATGGCAATGTCATTCACTGCGCGGTAGTCCACACACATCCGCATCTCCTGGGTTTTTTTATGAAAAGGATTTTTACTACGTAGGATGAAGAAGAGAGCCTAGTCAACCCTGAACGGAGCATGTTGTCTAGTTGCTCCTTGAGTTTGGTGAAATCGTGATTGTTTATCTGATAGGTCCCCTACACCGTTAGTCTACTGCCCAACTTTAGGTCATTGTGATTATCGATGTTGCATTATGGTGGTAACTCTTGGGGTAGTTTTTTGAGAAAAACCCCTTCAAANTTTGCTCTCAGGAGGGGGTAGCTGTTCTTGATGGCAATGTCATTCACTGCGCGGTAGTCCACACACATCCGCATCTCCTGGGTTTTTTTATGAAAAGGATTTTTACTACGTAGGATGAAGAAGAGAGCCTAGTCAACCCTGAACGGAGCATGTTGTCTAGTTGCTCCTTGAGTTTGGTGAAATCGTGATTGTTTATCTGATAGGTCCCCTACACCGTTAGTCTACTGCCCAACTTTAGGTCATTGTGATTATCGATGTTGCATTATGGTGGTAACTCTCGGGGTAGTTTTTTGAGAAAAACCCCTTCAAACTCCTCGATGAGCTCCGTCCAATCCTTTGATACAACTGCAAATTTTTCAGATTTCAAGGTCTTCAATGTCGCCTCAACAGTTTTTTCCATTACCTTGCTTCCATGTGGACCAACCACATTTGGGCTGCGCGTTTCACAAATCGTTTAGCCATGTCCAGAGATATTGGTTGGCGTTTTGTCGCTGCTTCAACTTCCGCTTTTTTTCCACCTTCGTCGCTTTCTGTAACTGTTCTTGCGTCATGGGTCACTTGACAAGAGGGAAGTGACACCTTTTTCCATGAATGTGGGCGTATTCTGCTCCGCTACTCTAGTCGACCTATGCATTTAGTCGGTACATAAAATCCCGCATGAGAGAAATGTTCTGATCGCTCATATGCTAAGTCCTCCACACTGTTACATCGTGTATATCTTTCATTTATAGCCATAGTGGTTCACAGAGTCAATGGATCTGCACTTGTCCATTGACGGTTTTTCCTTCAAACACTCTTGGTTCGTTTTACAAACCTAGCTCGTGAACTATGTCGTCGCTTACAAAACTGTGAGAAGCTCCATTGTCTAGTAGTGTCGGATGTTGTATTTTCTTTTAGTTTATGCATTTAAGTGTGAATACACTATCCAACACATTTGTCTCATACACGTTTCACTTGATTCCTCCCCTCTCACCCCCTTACCCAAACATATCTATCGCTCTATCCACTGAGCCTGGTGGTGCAAAACATGGATACATTAGTTTCCAAATTTTTCTACACTTCACTATACTTTCCATTCACTACCCAATACACTTACTTAACATACTATTGGAGGGGGGGGAAAGAAAGTGTACACGACAAGTGTATGTGGTTGTGTATCACTGTCTGGGTAGTAAGTGTATTATTTTCGTACTAATGTGTATTGTATACTTAGATGTGTTTCTTTGTGTGAGTGATCACTGGTGGGGAGAGGAGGGGAGGACGGTGAGGAGGGAAAAGTGTATGTGGTGATTGTATGTGGTAGTGTATCATGGTGTGGGTAGTAAGTTAATTATTTTCATACACATGTGTGTTGTACATTTAGATATGTTCCTTGGTGTGACTGATAACATTTTTGTACAGTAATTTACTCCTATTTACATTGTGCACTTGTGTGCTAGTACACTGTCAAATACATTTGTCTCATACAAATTTCCCGTTAGTCCCCCCCTTGCCCCCTTGCCACCTTTCCCCTTCCTAAACATTGTTTCTCTTTACAATGAGCCTTGTGGTGTAAAAAATGGATACCTAAGTGTACAATGTTTTTCAGAATTCACTAGAATTTCCATTCACTATCCAATACGCTTACCTGATGCACGTTTTGAGAGGGGGGTGAAATGTATGGGGCCATTGTATGGGGTAATGTATCACTGTCCGGGTTGGAAGTGTATCATGTTCATACACATTTTCATTGTATAGTTTGATATGTTCGTTGGTGTGAGTGATCACTGATGGTCAGAGGGGGGGAGGGAAAAGTGTATGTCGCAATTGTATGGGGTAGTGCATGATTTTCTGCATAGTATGTGTATTTTTTTTCATAAACATGTTTGGGGAAATGGTCTGAGATAGTGTATTACTTGTTTTGTATGCTCATGAAGACTGGTAAATGTATACGAATTTTCATAGGACAAAAACTATGATTGAGGTTTTCTTGGAAGCTTCCAACAATTTATGTTTCATGGAAGGAAGGTTCCTAGTCAATGGCTATATCCTTGTAGAAAGGTTCCTTGTAGTTTTACTTGTATACATACCATGCGTGGATATTGATTGTAGAGTGCATGGATCTGGTGGGATTCGCTATAAATGGGCTGCCTTTACAAGCATCTGGCCTTCACGTGCTGAGATGGTGCTGCCACTATTCTGAATACGGACTTTTAAGCCTTGGAAGATGAGATAGAAAACAAAGAGGAGGTTAGTTGCCATCCCCAAAACATGGAGCACCCCCTTCACACTACGTTCCACGTACTTCATTCGAATGAATGCACGGAAAACATTCTATTCTCTCCCACTGCCATGTGAACATGAGTTTCATACATGTTCACCCGACAAGGCTCAATAGAGTTGTAGACAAAAAACCACTCTTGGGAAGAGGTCATGTGGATCTAGAGACGATGATCTAGAATAAGGCATTGTTGGCGGAGACATGTAGGACCCAGATGGTGCTCACAAATCCACTCTTCTAATCACCAACAATGGTAGAGGCGACCAACTGTTTTCCCGCTCACACCCTAGTTACTAGGTCTTCCTACTTTTTCCGGCATTCATATGCCCAATGGCCTAGATTCTTGAGGTAGTGGCACTTGCCCTTCTTCTTCCCTCCACCTCTGCTACCGTTCATTCATGCAAAACCACACTCGTGACTCATGTTGGTGACCAGGGCTACGTCCAGTCCACTTCTTCTTTCTCCCTTCTTGCGACGCTCCTCCTCAAATAGCAAACTCTCCTCCACGTCGTTGAATGAGAGCCATTTACCACACTCGTGTAGCGCAATAATGAGAGGAGTGTAGCTGTTAGGAAGGCCAGAGATGATTGTCAACATGAGAACACATTTCATGAAAAGGTTCTCAATTGCAACAATCTGGTCACCCAAATCTTTCATCATGTTCAAATAGTTAATCATGGAGCCCGTTTCATCCATCTTCACGATATGAATACGATGTCGTAGTTGTGTGTTCATGAGGATTGACATGGAGGCAAAAGTGGACTCAATCTTATTCCAAACCTCTTTTGGGATGAGGAAACTGTGGACAAGGAGTTGCTGCTGTTTGACGAGGTGGAGGTGGATGGTGGCAAGGGAGCAGTCCCGCTTCTTGCGGTGGGTACGGGCCTTGGGAGATGAGGAGGATTCAACAGCATTAGTCGCACTCATGTGGCTCCACAATCTGTTCTCCATCAGTACCCCTTTCATGTTGTTACTTCAGTTGAAAACGTTCTTGCCTTTGAACTTGGCTATGTTGACGCTGGCCACCATAGAAGCAAATGTTGTCATGTTGAGTGCAACATCGGCCTACGAACGGCCTCTCTCACACACCTGCGTACAATGGATGCCTCAAGGGTGAGGGAAGACCTTGTTCTAGCTGTTATACCACTGGTTAAGACTTGGGCAGCCTTGAGCAAGGTTATCAGGCTCACCAAGAACCACTAGGCAGTTCTAATTCCATGCAAGAGACAAGTTGTAGGTTGCAGAGACAAATCTACAGAGACTTGTAACATTGTAGAACTGAGCAAAGTCAAAAACGCGATCGCGTGACCCCACGCGGTCACGTGATCGCGTCAATTCTGGTGACCGACGTGCGCCGACAGCGGAAAATGCGAATGCAAGGTCTGAGATGGACCTCTTGCAAGCGTAAAAAACACGATTTTTAAGCTACGACATGATAATTTCACCCAATTAGAATATAGAAAAACAATTTTTCCCGGAGACGAATCAAGACTACACATGATAAATGATTTTGAAGGGCGAAATCATAGAGCAGTACGGTATGCTGCGACAGTGACTCTTGGCGGCATGACTACTGAGGAGGTCTGCCGATGGAGCTGAGCACGTTGGAGGGAGGAGGCTCTAGCAAACTGAGTGTAGGCCTCAATGTGCATCGGCTCCACCAGACGACACTCGAGCAGCTTCGCGTCTCGCCGTCAGTCATCTGCATGCTGATGTACACAAGGCGGAGGAGACAATAGAACACAAGTGAGAGATGTGTGAAAAACCAATAGCGACATCTAGGAGTGGTGCTGTTTTCGATGAGAAGGGATGCAACAACACCTTCTAGCCATTGTTGCTATCCATGTGGCTAAGATCACCACAAGGTAGCAGCTAACGCTGTTGCTAATACGGCTCAGAATGTCATTTTGGCTGAAAAAGCCATGAAGAAGTGTCCTTGCGACTCTAAATGCTATGGTTGCTATAGGTGCTACTACTGCTGTGGCGGCTCAAATCGCTCATGTCTACCATGATACCCCTTGGCAACCATCATAATGTGCGTAGGACACTGCCATAAATTATTTACATTAAGTGGAGAAATAGTATATGATCTTAGAGAGAGAGAGAGAGAGAGAGAGAGAGAGAGAGAGAGA
>SZWC01011597.1:77013-90758 GCA_023375785.1 Penium margaritaceum | reverse complement strand
TATCTATATCTATATCTATATCTATATCTATATCTATATCTACATCTATATCTATATCTATATCTATATCTATATCTATATCTATATCTATATCTATATCTATATCTATATCTATATCTATATCTATATCTATATCTATATCTATATCTATATCTATATATTTATTAATATATTTATCTTTATATTTATCTATATCTATATCTATATGTGTATTGATACCTACATCTATGCGTTTATCTTTATCTATATCTATATATTTTCACATGTTGATGTTTTGGGGGTGCAGCAAGGATTACATTCCTTGCTGCTAGGACCGTTTTGTTGAGGGAGAAACCACAGAAAGAGTAGAAAGCTGGAACTAGGAGAATGTTGGGACTGAATGAATGTAGTTGATCACATCTATAGTACAAGAAACAGTACAGCAAACATAGCTCAGCTAGAGACTAACTCTGGAATCTCATGCCTAGACACAGCTCCTGGCCCACAGGTGGAAAACACCTTGTAAGACAACTCTAGCAAAGTAGCTTGATTCTTGGGCGTAGTCTAGCCACCTCTTCTAGGTAGTCAGGCCTTCTTGTAGTTAGGGGAGTCCTCTTGTCTAGGCAGGGAGACTGCTGCCAGGCTTACTTGGGTCTTGAGAAGAGTGTCTATAGAGTCTTGGCCTCAGGTGATGTATGTATCTGGTGGAGGCTGCTGTGGTAGACTGTAGGCAGAAAGCTTGTTCATGACTGAGTTTTTTTTTAAGACTGCCAGGCTGGCCACCTATTATAGCAGGCTACTAGCAAGTTGACAGCTCTCCAGGCTCAAGGAAGCTTCCAGCTGCATGTGGGAAGATTCCTAGCCTAGGAATCTTCCTGTCGGCAGTAGCCCCTCCATAGCTCCTGCTTCTGAGTCGAGCATGGCTATGCTGATGCAAAGCGGTCCCTGCTTCTGGCTTTTCATGTGGCTGATGTCTCGTGCATAAATGTTGTGACATAGTGTTGTGTCATGCATGCATGCGTTGATGTAGAGCGGTCCCCACTCTGGGCCTTGCATGCTGCTGCTGAGTCGTGTTGATGCAACAGCTGATGCAGGGCGATCCACACTGCCCAATCAGATGTAGTCCCACCCTGACTGGACCTAGCCCATAACCCAACAGTGCGTAGTCGCACTGCATAGCTGCTGACTGGTATGGGTCAGCAGACATGCACAGCCCTGCTGTGCACACAGCACACAGAATTTTACAACTCTACGGTCCATTCCCTTCATGGACTTAGATGTTAGAATGAAATATAGCCTGCACAAGTGGGAAAATCTCCACCGTTGAACGCGGGAATTTATAAATGAAAATTCCCCAACTTCTTGCAGGCTCCTCCGATTCCAAAACTGACTACACTAGCTTGACCGGAAAAAGGGGCGTAGTATTTGTCAACTCTAACACTCCCCCTCGATTGGTGCACTGAAGAGTTTTTCTAGTTGTCGATGAAGAAATCAGTGACTTCGAGTATCTCCCAGAGGGTTTCGATGTCAGAAGAGATCTCTTCTGCTTCCCCAGTGTCAAAAATATTGAGAAGAGGCTTTTCCTTGCTCTCGGGATCAAAATTGCTTTTGACTTGAACGACCAGGGCTCCCTCTGGGTATTTTTCAACTTCAAGAGGTTGCTGCTGGGCCTTTTATGCTACTTTTACCATAAAAAATAATTTTGGTGGCGTCTCAGGTCGATTCGCTTGAATTTTGGTGACTTCTACTACAAGAAAATGAAAAGGGGCATTTTTGGCGCATGTTACGGCATGGAGGGGCGCTCCGCTTGACTTGCCCTTTGCTTGGAAGCTTCCCCACTGTTTTTCGGTGGGTTGAGAAGTTTTTGGGAGAGAATAAAAACATTTCTCCTCACCCCCTCACGTCTAGCGGTTGTTGCGGAGGTATAAATTTCGGTTGCAATATTGCTAACACCATTTTTGCCCTAAGGCGTGCAAGGTCATCGCTTCCTAGCTTCAGACAGAACCTACGCGATCTTGGCTTCCATTTCTGGATTAGGGGTCGCGCTGGTTGATCGTCGCAGGCTTGGAGTCTCCTCCACTACTGCTGAATTACTCGCCGAGTGAGCTGCGACCCCCTTCTCTCATCGTCCGTCTTTTTTTGCCTGGCCGCTTTGTCTTTTTCTTTGCTCCCTCACTGGGTTCCGTCTCGTAGTGCGGGGGGCTTCGTGAGCCCGCATGTGAGGTGCGAGCTCGCTCGCCCCCCCCCATGGCGAACTCGTTCGCCACTTCGCGGGCGAGCGCGTTTGGTCGCTCGCTACCTGCCGCGACGACAGGCAGCTTTGCTACCAAGCCTGCCATCGTGGCAGGCCTGCCGCTTACTGTCGCCACTGCCCCTCTCGTAGCTCGCCCTCCCCCCTTTGCTTTTGCCGCATCTCCTCCACCGTGAAGCCCTGCTTTGCTCGCCTGCTGCGCTCGTTGCTCCACTTGCACCCTATTTTGGCTTAAAATACTCTCGCGACCCCTTTTTTGCTCCGATTTACTGGTCCACGCTGCCGGGTTTTGATCGTTCTTTGAGGGTTGAATCAGGTCTTCGGTAGAACGCTTTTCCAGAAATGTAGGAGACTGAAGTAGGTCTCCTAACAAAGTAGGGGACTAAAGTGGGCGGTTGAAGCCGTTGACTGTCTGGGAGAAAAATGTATTTTTTGTAGCGGGCTGCTGATGGGAGACAGGTGAGAAGTTTTTGGATGTCATGCCGACACTTAGCGTGACTGAGTCTGTCGGCGGTGAAAGGACTCGAACAGCTACTTGAGAATTATCCGCTACAGGTGAATTTTCTTCATGGCTCTGGATCTCTCCTGCATGCTCCACCAAAATGTTTCCGTGCACAATGAGGCATAAATCTCCATTTTTCTGTGTGCAAAGATCAATGATGGCATTGGTGCGTGTGTTTGACTATCGCGTGTCTCCCGGGTCGCCCTTCTTTTGGAGATACTACGAGTGGGCATTACGTGTAAGTCCACATTGCTCCATACATCTTAAAAAAATGACCTTCAGGACACTATTTGTCAAAAAATCTGCTGCTTGCGCTGTTCCGGGGTCGTGCTCGTGGACAGTCATGTGGTCGATCACCTTTGAGCAAATTCAGTGGCCATGAATGACAATGTGCTTTGTCTGCCCCTGAAATTTTGTTGCGTTTGCAAGGTCAATAGCCGATTTATTGTCGACGTAAACTTTGGTCGGGCCATGCTGCCGGAAGCCGATGTCAAGGAGGTCCCTAAGGTACGTAACCTTCTGAGCTACTGATGTCAGCGCGAAATGCTTAGCTTCAGCTAAGCTGAGTGTGATGATATATTGCCTCCGGCTCGACCACAAGACTGCCGTTCCGGCCAGGATACAAATGAATCCTGTGTTGCTTTGATGGTCTTCCTCCGTAACACCAAAATTTGCATGCACGTAGAAGCTGAGCTCCAAGTTGCTTGATGAGCGGAAGACCAACCCTATGTCTGAGGTAGTCGGGAAGAACCTGAGGGCACATTCCAACTCCTTGCAAGCCCTTTCACAACAGGTCTCATACCCACGTTTCATTTTGCTCAACACAACTGCAGGTCAGGTCGTGTGTATGAGAGAACCGACTCTACTAAGATAGTCAGTCTCATTTCTCCCCCTTGGTTCCTGATGAATCAGCTACTACTGCGTAAGGGGAGTCAGAACGCGACGATATGGGATGTCAAACCATTCGAAGACTTTGGCTGCGTAAGAATGCTGTGACAACTTGAGTGCGCGTGATGCACGATCTCGTTTGATGTTCATGCCGAGGTAGTACCCAAATCTTGGCATTAGTGTCACATTGACCTCTGTTGCCATTGCACAAGCAGTTGCGTGGATGTAGTCTGGTGACGAGCTGATGCTTAGGATATTGTCGATGTAGACGAGAACGTAGCAATCTGTATGTTTGTTCTTAGCTTGACGATGTAGAAACAAGCGGTCATCGTAGGCTGATGGATGAAAGTCCAGTGACTCGGGGAGGCTTTGCAGATTTGCGGTACCAAAGGAGAGGGCTCTGCTTCAACCCGTACAAGCTCTTAACATGCTTGCATACTCTTTCGTTGCCATCATCATATCCTTCTGGCGGCTAGATACAGGCCGTAGTGTCCATTTCTCCATACAAAAAGGTGTTCTTGACGTCAAGCTGCTGCACCTCGTAGTCTTTGACTACTGTAATGGCGAGCATGATGTGTGCTATGGTATAATGACTGACAGGTGCCTAGGTTACGAAGAAATCCTTGCCTTCCACCTGCGAGAACCCCTTTGCAACCAGGTGTGCTTTGACCTTGTGGATGTTGTCGTCCGCCTTCATTTTCACACTGAACACCCACTTCACACCAACTAGCCTTGAGGTGAATGGTAGCTCTATTAGCTCCCAAGTTGCCTGCTCCATGAGGTTGTTCTATTTTGCATCTAGTGCTTCTTTCCATTCTGTTACAAACTCCCTTGCCAGTGCTCCCTTGAGTAACTTTGACTCAAGCGGTAGGGTAGATTTGGCCTTGGAAAGGAGAGCTGTCAGATGCATTGTTGTGAAGTCGGCATGTACCTCATCATTCTTAGCATACACCGTGCATGCTGTGATCACAACGTTGTAACTGCTTCATTCTCCTTGTGTTGTTCTTCCATCTGCTGCTATAGGAGGGGCATGATGTACCGGTGTTCGAGTGTGCTATCATGCTGCTTCAGCCGCGTCGCCTTCGCATCATCTTGCGTCACCACGGGATGGGGTTACTCATGGTCTATTACGACCAGTGGCGATGCGTTCGTTGTGGTCAGCTGTGTGGGGCACACTCGTTCGCACTGCCTCTTCACTTGCCTCATCCAGATCTGTCATGGTGAGTGGATCGCAGTTTGCTGTATTGTCTTGGATAGACTCCACAATTGAGTCGTAGAATTACTCAAGGAGGTAAGGTGCGGTCGAGCGCTTTGCTTCCCACCCTTAACGTGTAAGATTCTTGAACAAAACAACATCACAATTGGTGACAGTTTGTTGAGAGTCGATGTCATAGAATTTCCAACCTTTCATGTTGCGGCTTTGTCTCAAAAACATACCTAACGCTTCTTTGTCTGCAAACTTCCTACGACATTCTTTTGGGACGTGGAGAAGCGCCATGCAGCGAGTTGTCTACAGCATGGTGATGTCTGGCTTACAATCATGTCATGCTTCTAATGGAGTCATGTCTGGTAAAGCCATGTGCGGTACATGATTCCGCACCCAAAGTGCTTTCCTCAAAGCATACGACCACTAGGTGTTTTCCAGCTACGCTCCTAGTAGCATGGATTTGAATGCCTCTTGAACATTACGATTCGCCCTTTTTGTAACACCATTCTACTACGGGGTATATGGTGTAGAGAAACTCTACACGATGCCCATGTCCACAAACTGTGACATGAATTCTGTGTTGGTGTACTCGTCAGCATTGTTTGAGCCTAGGACTTACAACTTCTTGTTGCTTTGCCTCTCCGCCATTGCCAGCCATGTAAAGAAGTAGGTTTGCGCTTCATCTCTGGTTTGGAGAGCGTAGCTCCAAAGAGAACGTGTCGCATCATCCACAAAGATGAGGAAGTAACGGTGTCCACCATAGATTCTTGCAGAGGGGAGCGGTTCGCAAATGTCCGTGTGAACTAGTCTCAGCTTTTGCTTGATTTTGCACTTGCTTACAGGAGGAAACATTTGACGTGACAACTTGGCACGAACGCAGTCCTCACAAGGGTCAGTTGTGCCTTGGCCACTTTTCTTGATGTCGAGGCCGTTGACATGGCCCTTCTTCACCATGGATTCCACCAACTGATTTCTGATGTGGCTGAGCCTCATGTGCCACACCAGCACCTACAGGTTGGTGTAGACTTGCTGCTGCAAATGGGGAATCCGTCTCATCTTGAGCTAGTGCGCTGAAGTCCAGCTCAATCATGCCATGAGTAAGGAGTTGACCTTCTGGAAAGGTTTTCAGTTCATGGCTTTTAAGCATGACATGCTTGTCGTTAATGATGATGCAAGCTCCTCTCTTCATCAATTGGCCGAGGAAGAGGAGGTTAACAACAATGTCAGGTACGTAGAGAACCTTGTCAAACTTGACATGTGCTCCATCATACACTATCACGTTCATCATGCCCTTGCCGGGCACGGGCACCTGCTTGTTGTTGGCGACTACCACGTAGCTCCGATCTGAAGGCTCGTAGTTGTGGAGGCAGGATTTATGGTACATGATGTGCGAGGTACACCTGCTGTCCAGGTACCAAACATACAGCGAGCGAACGAGCTTGTTTCTCTGATTTTTTAAAAACTGGAACACCGATGTAGTGTAGTTAAACTACTGCCCTTTACCTTCCTCCTTCGCCTTCTTGTTGGAATCCTGACTGTCCTTTTTATTCTTTCATCCTCCACTCTTCTTCCTCTCTCCCCCTTGCTTCTTTCCCTTGAACTTAATCTGCATTCTCCCTTTCTCGTCATTGCACAACTTCTTAAAGCGTTTTTCTCTTCACGTGCCTTTTCTTTTTCAATAATGGCATGTGATATTAGGATGTGATCCGGTCAGCTAGCCAATGGCCTTGCGTGCGATTGCCTTTGGGAGGGAGAGCGTTGACTCGTTGGAGTATGCTGACTTCATCATTGCATGGCTGTTTGACAGGGAGTGAGACACGCTCTTCTTTCCTTCATTCCGGTAAGCTGCATTGCTGGAATGCGAGCCTTTTTGCTTGTGAGTTGGCGGACTTTCTGTTCAGTCAATAGTATCTTGTAGACGTATGCCTCTATCTGTTTGGCTTCAAGCTTGAATTTAAGAACTTTCTTCATGACATCTCAGCCTCTAGTGAGGCCGTTCAGTAGGAAGGTCACAAAGATTGGCTCAGAGATGGGTGCGTCTGTGATGGCAAGCTGGTCGTGGAGCGATTTTGCCTTGTTGATGTAGCTTTCAATATCACTGAAGCTGCTGAGGCTGATGTGGAAGAGCTCCGTGAGGAGATGAGACTTGAAAGTAGAGTCGCTTGACATGTCAGTCCGTAGCAGATGGGACCATGCATGTTTGGCTGGCTCAGCTAATGCCTCGTACATGCAAATTGCTTGCTGAATGTGAGGACTTAGCTGATTTTCAAGAACCATGTATGTAGCTTGCGTGAAGTAGTTGAACTCCAACACGATGTGTGGTGGAAATCCTGGGGGAGGAGGAACATAATAGCCAGTGTAGAACTTCTAGATGCTATGAATCCGGGCGACTTGTTTGAACTTGTGGGCCCAGTGGAAGAAGTTCTCGCCATCAAACTGGTCGATCTTGATCTTGTGCAAATGTAGAAATGCTGTTGTTTTTGGCATAATGTCCTCTAACCCTTGGTACCCAACTCCTTGTGTTGGAGTTGTGTGACACTGTTGCACGTTTGCTGCTGTCGGTTGCGCCTGAAACACAGGCTGCACTATTAGATGTGGTTGTCCCATGTATTTCTGAGGCGTTGGTGCTTGAGGAGATGGATGAAATGGTGCCATCGTAGGCATGCCGAATGGAACCTGTGGCTGTTGGGCCTGAACTGCTGCTGCATTCCTACTTGTGCCAACCGTGTTGGTGGCACTTGTGGAGGAATTACAGGCTGCTACATGACTAGTGGAGTACTTGGGTGAGGTAGATGTGATGATGATGCTTGTGAAGCTTACTGGGCATGATTAAATTGCTGCTACTTCTGTTGTTGTTGCTATGTTGCAGTTGCAGTTACAGTTGCTGCTGTTGTAGTTCGTTCTACTGCTGTAGCCATGCCATCTACTTCTAAAGCTAATTCAACTGAGCATTATGTGTGAGCTGCTCTTGCTCACGGAGTAGATCTTGTACACCTAGTTCTTGCCTCAATGCCATGGTCTGTTGCTCCATAGCCTGACGGGTAGCTGCTTCTTTCTGCGCCATGTGCTTTGCTTCATCCGCCAATCGTTGTGCTTCTTCCGCCTTGCGTTCTGCCTGCTCTGCCACATGTCGACCCTGATCTTCTCCCATGCGCAAACCATGTAGAACAGAATTTTCATCAAGAGTTGGAGTGATTGCACCTGAATTCTTCATCTCCATGTTGCTCACGTACTGCACGTTGCCTCTGACGTTTGCAGGCTGGATCCTTCCTTGGTCGCTTCAAGACGTCAGTTGCTTAATGGCATAGGCGACTAGATTCTACAGCTCCTCTTAAACACACCTAGCTAGGACTCACACTGTAGATGCTGTGAGCACAAACCTTACTCTAATACCATGTTGATGTTTGGGGGGTGCAGCAAGGGTTAGGTTCCTTGCTGCTGGGATCGTTGTGCTTAGAAAGCAACCATAGAAAGAGTAGAAAGCTCGAACTGGGAGAATGCTGGGACTGAATGAATTTATTTGATCACAACTATAGTATAAGAAACAATACAACAAACACAGCTCAGCTAGAGACTAACTCTAGACTCTTACGCCTAGACACAACTCCTGGCCCACAGGTGGGCAACGCGTAGCAAGACAACTCTAGCAAAGTAGCTTGAGTCTTGGGCGTAGTCTTGCCACCTCTTCTAGGAAGCCAGGCCTTCAGGTAGTCAGGGGCGTCCACCAACCCAGGCTGATAGAGTGCTGCCAGGATTACTAGGGTCTTGAGAAGAGTGTCTGCAAAGTCTTGGCCTTAGGTGATGTCTGGAACTGGTGGAGGCTACTTTGGTAGACTGCAGGCGGAAAGCATGGTGATGACTGAGTTGTTTTTGAAGACTGCCAAGCTGGCCACCGTTTATAGCAGGCTGTTGGAAAGTTGACAACTGTCCTGGCTGATGGAAGCTTCCGGCTTCAGGTGGCAAGATTCCTAGCCTGGGAATCTTCCTGTAGGTAGTAGCCCCTCAAGAAGCTCTTGCTGCTAAGTCGTGCATGGCTGTGCTGATGAAGAGAGGTCCCCACTTCTTGCTTTGCATATGGCTGATGACTGGTGCATGCATGTTGTGACACAGTGCTGTATTGTGCATGCATGTGTTGATGTAGAGGGGTCCCCACTCTGGGCCTTGCATGTTGCTGCTGAGTCGCGTTGATGCAACAGCTGATGTAGGGTGGTCCACCCTGCCCAGTCAGGTGTAGCCCCACCCTGACTGGACCTAGCACATAACACAACAGTGCGTAGTTGCATTGCACCGCTGCGGATTGGTTTGGGTCAACAGGCATGCACAGCCCTGTTGTGCATGGAGCACACATTATTTTATAGCTCTAGGGTCCATTCCCCCATGGACCTAGATGTCAGAATTAAATCTGGTCTGTACAAGAGGAGAAAATCTCCGTGGTTGAACTCCAGAATTCTTGAGAGAAAATTCCCCAACTCCTTGCAGGCTCCTCCGATTCCGAAACTGACTTCGCCGTCTTGACCAGAAAAATGGTCGTAGTAATTGTCACCTCTAACATCACATATATGTATATACATATATATGCACATTAATAACTAAATATACATCCATATGTATACCTATATCTATATCTATATCTATATCTATATCTATATCTATATCTATATGTATGTGTTCCCAAATCTATGTGTATCCCTCATCCATATCTATATCTACATTCATTTTTATATCTTTATCTACACCTAAATCTTTATTTCTATCTATATCCATGTATATAAATCTGTGTATCCATATAGAATTTGTTTACTTGATTTTTTTTTTTAATATTTCAGCATAACTAAATTATTTTATCTTGTTAATATGTTTACATATAGAATTTATTCTTTAATGATACTTTTTTATAAGTTTTTTTCAATAAATAGTTTATTTTAATCATTCATATTATATCGTCTCATGAAATGTTTTATTTTTTGCGTAATATTCCATCTGGTTTTATCTTATTTTGATTTTTTCACCTTGCTCTTCTTGAATTCCAAGGAATTCACTTGTGGGTCAATGGTTCCTTCTTCAAATCAAAGTTGTTTTCTTCTATGATTTTGTTGTATTTGTGTCTGAAAATGATGAATTTGTCTCCATCTGTTTCTTATTTGGGTTGTTTTTTCCTTGATTGCCTATATTTTAACAATTTTTCATTTATGACCCATTGTATATTTGTGTTTTTTTTCTACGTATTGTGTTTGTGAAGGTTTTGAGCTTGTTGTTCAAGAAAAATGTCTGATTTGTCCCATTTGTACCTAGACGATCGATGTACGGAAGTGGATGCGGACGAATTTCTTTAGTTTGCATAGTTTGATCTTGAAATCGTGTCCAATCTTTAGAAAATGTTTTGTATCCTTTGAGTATCGACTTATGCTTACGTTGTTTATGATTTCCCTTCTGAAGACGTCATGCACGCGCGCGGGTCCTCAGTGTCCAGCGCTGAAGGGCGAAGTCTTTTGCCTGATTTACTACGCGTATAGAACGTTCTAATCGTTATTACGCGTGTATGTACACATATTCCGGTATGCTTTCCCCCGCATCCATCTTGATGGAGGTCTGTTCGACCTCGGACGGGGACAACGGTTTTCTTGCGGCCGTGCATACGCTCCCATTGCAATCGACGGTGAAGAAGTGGCAACACGTTATTAGGCACACCAGGACCATAAAAAGAGGTGTCTAGCAAGTCCATGAGGAGAATCTAGGGGAAGGGTTCCAACCGGTCAATGACAAAAAAATATTGCGAGAGAAAACAGGCGACCACAGAAGACAATCGAACTCTCCATTCGCAAGCCGCGTCATTCTCCCTTCATCTGACTCCTCGTTTTCGTGGCCAACCAATCGCGAACTCGGTCATTCATCTGGACCGGTCCGCAGCGTAAGACGATTGACACTGGAGGAACAACTTTCATTACCAAGGCCGATTTCCGTTCTGTTCTATGACTGTGTTGACCAAACGGCACCTCAGAAGAGATTCAGAACCTCCTGACGTTACGTCCTAATGATTGAACATAGGATGTTTCGTTCAGAAGACGTATGTTCGTCTAGTTACCGAACGCAGGCCTCCTCCACATCGGCTCGTAGCAACTCGAGCCGCGTCCGATGTGCTAGGCAGATTACATCGGACGAACGGGACGAATTGCTACGGACTTACCCCTCACAACGGAAGGCTTAGCAATGAATTGTCACAGATTCGCGCTTGAACGCTTTTTGCACGTCTTCTGACGAAAATCTGACAGCGTTGACACATGTTCTGGGTTCGCACTGTCAGAAACAGGAGGGAAGTCCTTTAGTGCGCCTGACTCATTGCTAGGAATTGCTACAGCCCAAAGGGTGTAGCAATGCATAGCAACTCGCGTCGGCGGCTGAAAACGCACAAGGAAAACCTTAGTTTTTGAACGTGCTCATGTAGCTCTTTTGTCCGCTTTCGCCTCCTTGCGCCTCGCCAGCGAGATGACTATTATAATCAATATGTTTATCGTCGCTACCAATCTACGGGGAATGGACGGTGGCACAGAGCCACGCTCGCCAGCCTGCGAGAGTTCATCTGAAATCGGGGAAAAAAAGACAGCTCACATTCATCGCGAGAGATGGATTCACACCAATTCTGAATGAAATCCACCGGCGGCACAGGGTGCGCCATCGAACGTGCACATGTCTAATGTCGCGTCGTAAACTGCTAATTTGAATGCGTGCTGAACCCCTGCTTCGCGCCAGTGAGAGGCCACTTCCACTTCATTCGGTGTGAAGGAGGCTGTAGAGGGAGTTGGCTAGTTACCCCGAAGGGAAAACTTCTGCGAGACGATGACCTGAACTGCCGCCACGATATTCGGCGACGTCGAGGACGAGTATACTTCGGAAACTCCTGTTAAAAAAATGACTTCCGAAATATGTGATGGCCAGCGATGATCGCACGTTTCATCCGCCGGTCTGTCTGGTCCTTAGATTAATCCGACCTGCCGTGAAAGCCTCACGGTGTAGGCCTCCCTAACAGTGACCTTCCGAGCGGCCTGGAAATTTTGAAGACAATCTCACGTTTCTTTACATGAATTTCACGTAGGATTTTTACCATCTGTTGTGCTTAACAAAACGAATCATAAGTTTAAACCATCGTAAGTATTGCAAGCTACAACAAAGATTTCAATTTTTCCTAAGGCACTGACGTAATGGATCATCCGGGCGTCAAAGCAACGAGTCCAACCGTTCAGGTTGGCGTAAAACTCCGACCATCGCAGCCAGGTTTGCGTCTCCGGTTGGCCAGGAACTAGGTAGGTTCGGAATTTCGAAGTGAAAAGGAACGTGACACCTCGTATGAGGGCAGAGCCGTAACCAGGATTATTTTTCCAATCTATCCTACCCTGAATTCTACCACGGCAGATTGCGTATCGGCAAAAATGTATTCTACCCCCTTGTTTTGTCATATATGGCACTTATACACCCTCATCTCATGACAATAAAAACCATTCACCCCTATCGTTACGCTGAGCGGAGCGTAGGTGCTTCACAGGGATAAGATGCGGGAAAAAATATGGTTAGGGATTTTACGATGAATGGATGACTTCTGTTAGGCAGTACTTGTACTTTGATGACGAGTGTCGAATGCGTCGAGCACATATATACAATGCTAAGAATGGGAACGAGGCATAATTTGCATCATTGGCGTTCGAGCCGAGCGATGCATGCGAGGTTGCACCAAGGGTGGTGGATTTGAAAAGCTCTGTCGAGATGTCGGGGGGGCTTCCAGAACATCGCGACGATTTCGAGAGTCGTCGAGAAATCATCAGGACGATATCAAAACATCGATATGGTTCAGAACAATTTCTTTGGCCTTTCTAGCAAGGGGTCAAAGTTGTTACAAACGGTTGGCACGGAACACCAAAGGTCAAGGCAACTGGCCAAAATGGCCTCGATCGAATTGCGTAAAGACCCAAGTCGACGTGCGGCAGGCCCTGAATGTAAAAAGTAAATGCCCACTCGCGTGTTTAAGGGACTCAGGTACATCAGAGATGTAACACTTTCTCCCCTTTTAGCGGGGATGTCCCAGTGACGGCGAATTACTAGACGTACGCCGGTGAAGGCGAAAGTAGCCATCGATAAAATTATCAACATCTCAGAGGTTACCGTAGGAATCATACCTGCTATGCACGACATCGTAAAAGTTCCACTTAATTAGATACTCCATCATTTTTCCACGGCGTCAATGTCCGAGGATATCGTCAATCACATACTCTATATCGCGGTCCACTTGCGGAGTTGGAGGGGCGACATCTCTGCACGAGATGTTCATGCTGGGGTGCCACTAGTGCTTGAGCTTGCTGATGTGGAAGAAAGCATAAATTGCAATGTTGTCGGGGAGGCGAAGTGGAGCGACGACTGGAGTTTGCGTTTGCTTGATTCCAAAGTGTCCCAACCGACAGGCTTGAGCTCCACGAAGTCCAATCCTAAGAATTTGTTATTCGCATAGTTGAGGAGGACGTGATCGCCAAAGCTAAACATGTTGTCGCTGCGATGTTGATCGGGTGCCCATTTCATAGCTACTTGTGTCTTCCTGAGGGTCTGCAATGTTTCCTCCTAGATGCTTGGGATGTCCCGACGATGAATGTCAATGGCGGAAATGTTACTTTGACTTTACAATCCAACAAATTTGGTGGGAATTCCACCGTATACCATCTCGAAAGGCATTTTTTGGTTACGAAATAACCATTGTCATAAAAATTTAGACAACAGTAAAATTTCGTCATAGTTTTGCCTTGTCTAGTTTCACTTTGACTTAGAAAAGAATGTGTTCTCTCTCCCTCTCTCTCTCTCTCTCTCTCTCTCTCTCTCTTTCTCTCTGTATGTGTGTGTGTGTATGTGTGTGTGTGTGTGTGTGTGTGTGTGTGCGTGCG
>SZWC01011597.1:53878-68837 GCA_023375785.1 Penium margaritaceum | reverse complement strand
GTGTGTGTGTGTGTGTGTGTGTGTGTGTGTGTGTATGTGTGTGTGTGTGTGTGTGTGTGTGTGTGTGTGTGTGTGTGTATGTGTGTGTGTGTGTGAGTGAGTGTGAGTGGCTTTGAGTGTCAGTGCGAATGTGCGTGTAAGAGTGTGAGTGTGAGTGTGAGAGTAAGAGAGTGAGTATGGGAGCGTGAGCATGGAAGTGCAGGAGAGAGAGGGGGGAGGAGAAAGATATGGAGGGAGGGAGGGAGGCAGGGAGGGAGGAAGGGAGGGAGTGAAGTAGTGAGGGAGGGCAGGAGGGAGGGAGGGTAGGAGGGAGGGTGGGAGGGAGAGAGGGAGGGAACGAATAGGTTCCTGTACACAAACAGACAGAGGAGACAGAACACATGGAACAAATAGAACAGACAGAACAGTTAGAACGGATAGACTGGACAGAACAGACTGACCGGAAAGAACAGACAGACCGGACAGAACGCACAGACCGGAAAGAACAGACAGACCTGAAAGAACAGACAGACCGGACAGAACAGATGGACCAGACACATTAGACAGACCAGAAAGAACAGACAGACTGGACAGAACAGATAGAATGGATAGAACAAAAAGACCGGACAGAACAGACAGACCGGACCGAACAGACAGACCGGACATAACAGATAGACCGAACAGAACATACATACCAGACAGAACAGATAGACCGGACAGAACAGACAGACCACACAGAACAGACAGACCGGACAGAACAGACAGACCGAACAGAATAGACAGACTGGACAGAGCAGACAGAGCGGACAGAACAGACAGACCAAAAAGAACAGACAGACCAGACAGAACAGACGGACCGGAAAGAAGAGACAGACCGGACATAACAGGCAGACCTGAAAGAACAGATAGAGTGGACAGAACAGACAGCGGACAGAAAAGACAGAGCGGACAGAACAGGCATAATGGACAGAATAGACAGAACGAATAGAACAGACAGAGCAGATAGAACAGAAAGAGTAGACAGAACAGACAGACCGGACAGAACAGACAGAGCGGACTGAACAGACAGAGCGGACTGAACAGACAGAGCGGTCAGAACAGACAGAGTGGACAAAACAGACAGAGCGGACAGAACAGAGAGAGTGGGCATAACAGACAGACCGGACAGAACAGAAAAATCGGATAGGACAGACACACCGGATAGAACAGACACACCGGACAGAACCGACAGACTGGACATAACAGACAGTCCGGATAGAACAGACAGACTGGATAGAACAAATAGACTGGCCAGAACAAATAGACAGGACAGAACAGACAGTCCAGACAGAACAGACACATCGGACAGAATAGACAGACCGGACAGAACAGACAGACCAGAAAGAACAGACGGAGTGGACGGAACAGACAGAGCGGTCAGAACAGAGAGAGCGGAAAAAACAATCAGAGATGACAGAACAAACGGAGCGGCCAGAACAGACAGAGCGGCCAGAACAGACAGAGCGGACAGAACAAACAGAGTGGACTGAAAAGATAGAGAGGACAGAATAAACAGATAGAGTGGACAGAACAGATACACAGAGCGGACAGAACTGACAGTCAGATCAGAGAGAACAAACGGACAGAGCAGACTGAACAGACAGACAGAGCGGACCGAAAAGATAGACAGAGCAAACAGCCCAGCTGCCGCTTCAGGTTCACCAACTCCTCCATGTCCGACGACACGAGGATGAGATCATCCACATAAAGTACCACAATCTGGTGCAACCCCGACTGCTTCCGCACGTACACACTGTGATCCGCCTCGCAGCGCTTGAAGCCAAGCTCGGACATGAAGCCGTCCATTTTCAGGTACCACATGAGTGGCGCTTGCTTCAGCCCGTAGAGCGTCTTGCGAAGCCAGCACACCTTCCCTGGCGACGCGTCCACCCCCTCCGACACCTCCATGTAGACCTCCTTGTCCAGGAAGCCGTTGAGGAGCAGTTTTTACATCCATTTGGTGGACTTCGTAGTCGCGCGCCGCCGCCACCGAGAGGATGGAGCAGATGGAGGCGAACTTTGCCACCGGTGCAAAGGTTTCATCGTAGTGTTCACCCTTCCGCTGGGCGTACCCCTTTGCGACCAGCCGCGCCTTGTACCGCTCCACCTTCCCCTCCTTGGTGAGCTTCTTCTTGAAGATCCACTTGGAGTCGATGATTTTCGCGCCCTCCGGCCTGTCAATCAACAGCCAAGTGCCATTCTCGTCATGGGAGGCGAGCTCAGATCTTATAGCTCCCTCCCATTCAGCCCCATCCTTCCGCTACAACGCCTTCTTGACGGTCTCGGGCTCCTCTTGCACAAAGAACGCTCGAGCGAGTCCAGTCCAGATGCCCTCTGCGGCATCGTACCTCTTTGCCGTCCTCCTTGCGTGTCTGCTTCTCCGGGGTTGCTGCTCTTGAGGCTGCTGCTGCTGCTGCTGCCGTTGCTGCTGCTGTTGCTGCCCTCTCACGGTGCCACTCGCACCGCTGGCCTGCTCCCCCTCTCTCGGGGACCGTGGGGATGCGGGCTCACTCCCGACCTCTTCGTTCAGCTCCACTGCTGCCGGCGCTTCGGACTCATTGTCCGACTGGACTGAAGGCAAATCAGCCGCTCCCACATCGCCCGGATGGTTCTCGCCGGCTGGGGCCGATAGGACGTCACCCTCTTTTGCGTCCTCCGGCGTCTCCGCCTCGAGGAGTGGCAGCCACTACCCCCGCTTGGAGAGACTCCGTCCTTGTCTGACCAACGGCTGTCCTTGTCGAACGTGACATCGTGACTCTTCACGATCTGCTACCTCCGCGGATCAAAGAGCCGGTACGCCTTGCTCCCGCTCTTGTATCCGACAAAGATGCACCGGTGAGTCCGCGGGTCCACTTTGCCCTGCCCCTCCCGTGCCTGCACAACAGCATGTGCAACACATCGAAACGTGCGGAGGTGTGCCACAGTTGGCTTCCTCCCACTCCACACTTCTTGTGACGTCTTCCACACCTTGAACTATGCGTCTTTTAGCGACTTCGTTGGCGTCAGGTTCATGATGTACACCGCTGTCCGTGCCGCCTCGCCCCAGTACCGCTGCGCGAGGCCAGCATCACTCAACATGGACCGGACCATGTTAAGGATGGTACGGTTCGCCCTCTCGGCGACACCGTTCTGCTGCGGAGAGTGTGGCGTAGTTTTCTGCCACGCGATCCCCTTGCTCTTCATCCATGCCAAGCAGCCCTCATACTCGCCGCCGTTGTCATTCCGGAACGTCTTCACCTTCAACTCCCTTTGCCGCTCCACAGCCGCCACGAACTACTCCATACACGACAAGACATCGCTCTTCCTCTTGATGATGTAGAGGTAGAGCTTGCGGCTGTGGTCATCAATGAAGGTCACGAAGTAGCGAGCGCCCCCAATGGAGCTCTCGAATGGTCCACACACGTCAGTGTGGACCACCTCCAACTTCGCCGATGCACGCGTCCCTTTGCCATCGAACGGCTGCCGTATTGCCTTGCCGACCATGCACGGCTCACACATGGCACTCTTGGCTACATCGAGGTTCTTGACCTCAAGATCTCGCACCACTTCCTTCTTCGCCATGTCCCTCACCGTTGAGGGAGCGATGTGGCACAACCGGTGATGCCACAGGTCCAGGTCCCCTTCATCCTTCGTCACAAGGTTAGTGGCGTCGGTCCTCACCGCATTGGCAGGAACCTTGGTACGGAGAAGGTAGAGGTCCTCCTCCCTCTTGCCATGTGCAATCACCTCGCCGTCCCCCTCCTTCCGGATGATAGCCTCCTTCTTGTTGAAGAGTACCTCGAGCCCCTTGTCGGTAAGGCGGCTCACTGACAGCAGGTTTGCCCCAAATTTGGGCATGTGGAGCACGTCGTAGATGGTACACAGAATGATTTTCCCGTTCACCACTGACTCGATGCGAACATTGCCTTCACCCGCGGCCAACTCCGTTTTGCTGTTGGCGACTGTCATGTGCCGTTCAGTGGCACCGTAGGTGACGAATGCCGCCCGGTTGCATTGTGTGTGGCGGCCTCATCCGGAGTCAATCACCGTGACGTCCGGATCCGTCAAGTTGGTAGACTCCCTGGCCATCATGGCTTGGGTGTCCTTCTTCTTGCCCTTCCCCGGCTGGTCTGACTTTTTGTCGGGGCAGTCGCGTGCGTAGTGACCCTGTTTGCCACAGTTGTAGCACTCCCCCTTCTTGTCACCTTTCTTGGTACCCTGATTTGTACCCTTCCCCTTCTTGCCTCCCCCTCCACCTTGAGGACGAATGGCATAGGCGAAACTCGATGTCGTCCCACTCTCTCCCCCACCACGTCGCATCCATTCGTTGCGGATGTACTCAGCCATCTTCGGGTACTTCAGCTCATCGGTGGACCAGCCGCCAACGACGGTGATCATGGGACTCCAACTGTCCGGCAAGGCTAGGAGGAGGATCATGGCTTGCAACTGAGTGTCGACCTTCCATCCGGTGGCTACGCACTTGGCAGTGAGGGACTCGATTTGCTGTAGGATCTCCATGATGTCGTCGCCTTCGTTGGCTCGGAGGGTGACGAGCCTCTTGAAGACGAAGAGCTGGTTAGCAAGGTTGGTAGATGAGTAGATGGTGTAGAGATTCTTCTAGGCCATTGCGGCCTCCGTGTATCCTTGAATGAGGGAGCGCTGCGTCAGAGCAAGCGCATACACCAACAAAGCAAGCGCCTTCTTGTTGCGCTTCTTGTACGCTTCCACTTCCTCCGGCGTCGCGGTATCCGGAGGGGTCGTTTCTTTACCGTTGACCAGCTGAAGCAGGCCCTTGTCATCAAGGAATACCTTTAACTCCCACCTCCACAAGTCGAAGCCAAGTCCGTCGAACTTCGAGACGCCGATGCTCTCTTGCTCAGTCGGTGCCATGGCGCACGGCGGTAGAGTGAACGTTGTAGAGCTAGGGTCCTTCTAGGCACGTGGGCCCATAACCCTTTGTTGGCTCTAGTGGGTGTGGAGGCACCCTCAAGGATGCCTAGCTCTCACTGAAGCACGCTACCAGTGTTTGGGGCAGCCAAGGGACACCAATGGTGAAGGGTGTGGAGCACAAGGATCACGGATGTAAGTGGGCAGAACACGTCGCATTCAGTAGATCTGAATCAAAACACGTTTTTTTTACTTAGCACAATGAAATTACATCAGATCCTTATAGCCTGTAATCTAAGCTTTCCAACGCATCCAAGCACGCCCAAATCCGAGCAGTAGAGCCCCTGCTACGGCCGTCAAAGTAGCCCTTGGTGGAGCCGCCCACCTTGCCTTTCACGTTAGGCAACGGGAGGCGCTTCGACGATGACCCGTCGAAGCGTCTTTCCTCGCCCAGAAGTCAAGGATAAGTTCACCCTGGTCAAGGAGAGTCTTCAGGTTGCTTCCTTTATGGCCCTGGTGCATTCGGGGGTCGTTGGAGACGAACTCAGATCACTGGTGGTGGATTATCCCGCCACCCATGGCGGGTACCAGATTCCACCCCTCCAACACCCGAAATTCGGGCTAGGCTAACTTTCTGAATACTCACTCAAATCGAGCGATTCAAAGCTCGATCCTGCATGGAAAAATCCAAGGAGTCCAAATCTAAAGTCAGATCAGGTATTTGAACACTCTTCAGTGGTCGAACCGGGAAGTACGATCAACGACACTCATTGCAAGGGGCACACCATGTCAACATCTACATCTCTATCTTTGTTTACATCTACTTCTACATCTATATTTATGTCTACATGTAAATATCTATCTATATCTATATGTATGTGTACATGTACACTCACATCTACATCTTTATATACATCTACATCTACATCTATATCCACATATACATCCGCATCCACATCCCCAAAGACACCTACATCTACATCACATATGCATTTACATGTACATCGATGTCTATTTGTCATCAGTCACATATACCTCTATACATCATTTGTGTACATATTTGCATCTACATCAATATTTTTTTATCGCAAAGTACAAGGTTAGATCCAAATTAGCTATATATTCAAACTCATTTGCTGACACTATCTTTGCCATTGATGTGTAACTTTCTTTGGAAGCAAACCTCCCATCTTTTATGCATTCCTGCATGTACAATATCTCATTATGTGATGGTAATTTCTATGTTGAATGTGGTTTTCATGATTTGGAAGCCCAACAAAAGCCTCATACGTTGTCCACAAAGTGTGAGAAACGTTTTTATTCACGTAAAAGTTCACATGCACAAAAATGGTACCCGACATTCATGAAATTCGTTGTTCGCATAGAGAGGTGTTGTTCATATAAAAATGTGAACAATCACTTAACTTTGTACTACGTAATCCTGTGCACGCTGTGCATGCAACATTGACCACTTGTACCAATTACGGTGGAAGTGGCAGAGTTGTATGCGAGTTTGGCAGTTGGCAGTTTTGCTACCGAATCAGTGCTATTTTGCTGGCATAAAGTTCGGAGAAGTTTTTTGAGCTTCTGATTGGTTCGCTTGGTTTTTCTGTCGGTCTGAGGATGGAACATCATTGATTGTTGGATCCGACTGTCATAGCGTGTCATCTTTTCACGCTAAAAAAGGCTCGTAAAGCTATTGTCTCTGTCGTTGATGAGGGTTTGTAGAACCCCGTGCAGCCGCACGATCTGATTTAGAAACAACTGCGCTGTTCCTTCTGCATTGACGGTGGTCATCCTCGAGATGAAGAGCGCTATTTTAGAGAACCTTTCCACCATGATGAGGATGGCGTCATACCCTCCGGGAGTGGCGGGCAGTCCCGTCAAGAAATTCTTGCTGATGTCTGCACATAGTTCCGTCAAAACAGGTAAGGCTTGAAGTAGACCCTGTGGCCGCGTGCGAAGAGATTTTTTTTGGTGACAGGTGTCACATGATTTGTAGAAAGCCACCACGTCGGTCCGTATCTTGTCCCACCAATAGTATCTTACCAACTTTTGGAGCGTCTTGTCCTCGCCAAAGTGTCCAACTTGGATAAAATCCTATAGAATCCGTCACAATTCTTCGTTTGGAGGAACGAAGATCTCACGGGTGAATCGTCGTTGCCAATAGGGGTCGTGGAACCAAAACTTGGTTTTTTTGTACCCGTCGAACTCCTTGTAACCCTTCACAAAAAACCTTGCGACGTACGGGTCTCGTTCAACGAGCAACGTGCTGATCTGAGTCATCAAATCTGGTCTCCAATTTAGAGGATCCACTGGATTTATTTTTGAGCAAAATAGCTAGGAGATCCACGCGGCCAAAGGGCTGACCCTGCCATGTCCACGAAGAATTTTATGTCTGCCATATCCAACACTTTAAAATATAAGAACGAGGTATCCAGCTCGCTCACCATGCTCGATCAGCAACATGCATCGCTCATCAAGCATGACAAAGATGGCCATGAGACTGTCGCAAGATCGCCACTCTCGCTCCCTTGCGAGATTGCGATTGAGCGGTGAAACCTCCCCCATTTGCTTCTCCAGACCGATCGCAACTGTGCAAAAACACTTGTGTCCAATATTTTGTCTCCGCATGCAAACCCCCCCTGTTTACTATGAAAACTGGGTTCAACCCTACCCTGAATCACATTCATGGTTGAGGGTTTTATCTTTTACATGGGCATCTGCTTGGCCCCGCGGTAGCGGGGTCCAGCAGGTTCCCTTTCAATGCATGGGGTGTCTCGGCCCCCCCACCCAAACCCCACGCAAACCCCTCCTTTGACTGTTCGACTGAAATAATGATGTCAGCACTCTGACGTTGCATTTTATGCAGCATCGACAAGGTATTCGCACGCTTTTTTTTTTCCGGATACCTCGTTGCTTTTCTTCGACCTTTGGGTGTTTTAGCTTTAAAGTGCAAAAGTGGTGGGTATGGCATTTTTAAAGAGTGGTTACTGGATATATCGGATATTCTGTGGATATATGGACTCACCCCCATTTATTCTTCTAGTTCTGTACTCAATGTCGTAGTCAAAGTTGGACTTGAGGAACTCCATCCATTGAGTTTGTCGACGGCTTAGATTTGGCTCGGTCTTGAGATATTTCAGGGCGTGATGGTCGGTGTGGACGATGCATCGCTGGCATTCCAAGTAGCACCGCCATGTCTTGAATGCATGCACGACTGGGAGTATATCCTTCTCATGTAGTGTGTAGTTCAGTTCTCGTCCTCATAGTTTTCTTGACACGTATACGAGCGTCTGTTCTCCACCCACGTTTACTTGGAGGACATTGACTCTGATGGCTCGATAAAAAATATCAGTGGCCATGATGTAATCCACCGTTGGAGCCACAAATCGCATGGCTGGCACCGAGGAAAGAGCGATTCTCAAAGAGTTTAACGCTTCTTGTTCGCTGTCCTCCGATTCCACTCGGTGGTTTTCTGGATAAGATCGGAGAGAGGCACTGACACTCATGTGCAGTCCTTTACTAAACGATGGTAGTAGTTTTTGAAACCTAAAAAATACTTGGACGTCCCGGACATTCGTGGGCTTTGGCCAATCAGCGGTTGCCTCCACATTTTTTTTGGCTCCATTGTGATTCGTCCGCCGCCCATGATGTGGCCCAAAACCTCGATCGAACGGCAACCGGTCACAATTCGAGAGTTTTTCGAAGAATTTCTCTCTTTATATGACTTGGAGAACTTTTTGGAAATGTCCATTGTGCTCCTCTGGGGTGTGGCTGTACACTAGGATGTTTGTCGAGATACACGACGACAAAGTCATCGAGGTACGGGCGAAGAGTGTCGTTCACAAAGAAGAAGAATGTCTCTACAACATGGAGACATTTGTGAGTCCAAACGGCATGACCGTGTACTAGAAGTATCTGTATCTAGTGTGAAATGCTGTCTTCTTGACGTCCTTATGAAATAAGCGGAGCTGATGATAGCCACTATAGAAGTTCATTTTTGTGAAAAATTGGGTCCCTCGGAGTTGGTAGAAAAGTTCATCTGCTTGCGAGATGGGGTAGCTGTTCTTGATGGTGATATTGTTCAACGCTCGGTATTCCACGCACATCCGCATCCCTCCTGTTTTCTTTTTCACAAAAGTACTAGTGTAGCGTAGGGTGACGTGGAGGATCGGATGAACCCCTGCTTGAGCATCTGATCAAGTTGCTTCTTGAGTTTGATCAGCTCGTGATCGCTCATTCAATAGGTCACTCTTACCGTCGGTGTGCTGTCATTCTTCAAGTCTATCTCATGGTCGATGTTGCGTTGCGATGGTAGATGTTGCGTCGGACCAGATAGGAGCCTCGCCGTCTACTCCTATTTCTGGACTCCTCACTCTTTTTCTGTGACTTCCCCCCCTTTTTGCTGTTGCCGCTTTTGGCAGTTGCACAAAATATGACCTGGCTTTTTGCAGGTCCAACAGAGGTGTTGACCGCGTTGATCAACGACGTCAATTTCCATCAGAGACAAGGTTTTTTGTTGACTGTGACTTCCCTATGCCATAATAATGGTTGTTGCCTTGGAGTTGCCAGCTGTTGAATTCCTACGATCAAGCATTATAGTCGGCACTGTCGATGCTGTCGGCTACTGCGATTATTCGAGGAAGGATATTTTGGATGCCAAAATTGGCGATTGATTGTCGAATATTTTGTTTGAAGCTGTTGTTGTATTGGAAACACAATTTGTTGGTGGCGAGGTCACTGTCAGTGATGATTTCATGGAAACGCCGAGTGTACTCTGTCATGCTGGACTGCAGACGTAGATTTTGGAGTTTGTACTGTGCGTCAGACTTGTCGTTCCTCCTTTCAAAGCAGGCGAGTGTAGGGCGTGCAAAGTCGCTCCATGTTTCCGATGGCGTAAGAGAGTCATGCCACATTGAATTTATCTGCTCAAGAGATAGTATGCATACGGTCGACGATGTGACAACGGTCGCGAGAGCCGTGGACTCGGTTTCGCCAGTCTCCTACTGCCGTTTGATGGCCCTTAAATCTAACCACAAAATCAAAGCTGTGCCACGCAAAAGCAAGGCCGTGAGGTCAATTTCTTTTGACGTTGTTGACTCCATGAATGGTGAAGAATAGCTCCAAACTCATCAGCCACATCCTGACCATTGGTCCCTTAGAGTTTGCGGGATCAAACAGATTGGGGAGTGCCGGTCGAATCTGGGGTTCACTCGAGAGTTGCAAATTTCTCTCGGTGAGTAATGCTTCACGCGCATGAGAAACTTAAAGCTCCTACATTGCTGCGTTAAGTTGTTGGAGGATGTTCTTGAGTTTCTCGAGTCCTCACAACTTCCTGTTACAGGTCTTTGTTAATTCATGCTTGTCGGCCGGTGCCTCCCATTGTGCCGGTTGTTGTCCCAATGGGGTGTAGCGTAGGTGAAGGACGAGGGATCCACCACGGGATTGGCCGTCGGGTTCTTTGGTGCTGGACCATTCAACGTGAAAGTTGAGCTGCCGTCCCGTTTGCCTGGAGAGCGTTGTTGTTCGCATGTTGCTGATCCGCCATCACCGAATACTCGCCAGGAACTGCTAATTGTTACCGGTTGCGCTCGCTCCGTTCACTATTGTCGTAATGAGATCTGAGATCTTCTAAACTGTGGAGATGCATTGGGGACTCATGTGAGCTTGTCACCGTGTAGTTAATGCGTTGGTTGCTCCTCCAGTGCTGCTATGCTTTGATATCAAGTGTTACGCTGAGCGGAACGTAAGTGGTTCACAGGGATGAGGTGCGGTACAAAAGGCAATTCATGAGTTTGGGACAAATGGATAACTTGCTTTCAGCAGTAAATGTACTTGGATGACAAGTGTCTAGTGCGACGAGCACATGTATACAATGCTAAGAATGAGAATGAGCCATAAGTCAGGTCATCGGTGTTCGGGCTGGGCGACGCGTGCGAGGCCACGCCATGAGTGGTGGATTTGAGAAGCTTCGTCGAGAAGTCGGGAGGCTTCGAGAATATCACGATGCCTCTTCATAAAGCTGAGCATCGTCAAGAAGTCGTTTGAACGATATCGAAACGTCGATATGGTTTGCGATACTTTTTTTCGACGTTTCTGGAAAGGGGTCAAAATTGTCAAAATCTTTTAGAGCGAAACAACAGAGGTCGGGGTAGCTGGCCAGAATTCCCTCGTCCAAACGGCATAAAAATCCTGAAGCGTCGTGCGGTGGGATAGGAATGTAACAACAGAGATTCTCAAGTTGCAAGTTGTATAGACTTGTGTACGTCAGGGACGTAACACATGTTGCGGAACAAGAGGCCCCATTTTCCCTTGCCTCCAAAGAGTAATCCCCATCCGTCTCTTTCCGGCAGCAATAAGCCCATCCTTCCACCCGTTCTCACCATCCTTAAACATCGGGCACTGGTTGAGCATGGTGAAAAAAGCCATGTGGTACAATATCAGGACCCTCCATCACAACCATCGATGTGAGTGAGCAGAACGTAGATGGTTCATAGGGATGAGGTGCACGACAAAACCTTCTGGACACCTTCTGGAAGGTGTTGGATCGAACATGCCTGTATTGATGCATGTATCGAGGTGAACACTCCATCGATGGAGGATCAGTGGCATGCAAACACCAACACACTCCAGACAAACTAGGCAGCAGCGATAACATTTGTGGTGAATGGTGGAACATCGACAAACCTGAAGGCCAACTTGGTGATAGATTCCTCGGACTTGGTAAACACTTCGTCTTCGCCGCTGCCCGTCGGGTCGACATCTGACACGATGGGAGGCACCGGCCGACAAGTGCCAATGAATGAAGGTCTATACCAGAAGCGCTCGGGACTTGAGAGCCTCCATATTCAATTGCTCCAACAACTCAACATGGCAATGGAAGAGTTTCGGATTTCTCATGCGTGTGAAGGAGTATTCACCAAGAAATATTTGCAACTCTCGAGTGAATCCTATATTCGAATTGCACTCCTAGAACACTCAATCCCACTTGATCTCCTGAACTCCAAGGGACCGACAGTCAGGATGTGGCTGACGAGTTTGAGGTATACTTTACCGCTCCTAGAGTCAACAACAACAAGAAGAAAATTGACCTCGCGACCTTGATTTTCTGTGGCATGGAATTAAGTTGGTGGTCCGATCCAAAGACCATCCAACAACAGTAGGAGACCGGTAGAGCCAGATCACCGGCTCACGTCATCGCTCTCACATTGTCGACCGCAGGCCTATTACCTATCGAGCAGATTAATCTGACGTGGCACTACTCTCTCATGCAACCAAGAACATGGAGTGACTTGGCGCGCACTACCCTCTCTTGTTTTGGGAAGCTGAATGAGAAGTCAGATGCACAGTACAGACTCCAACGTCTGCGTCAGCAGACCAGCGTGGCCGAGTACACTTGACGCTTATGTGAAATCATCACATACACTGACCTCGACCCCAAAGAGCTGTGTTTCTATGATAACAACGACCTCAAGTGAGATATTCTACAAGCAATCGTCATTTTTGGCATAAAGGACAACCTTTCACAAATGATCACAACAGTCGATTGCATTAAGAGCACCGGCTACAATGCTCAGATGCAGTTGATCTTCAGTTATCCCAAAGCGACAATTATTATCGTTGCAGAGGAAAGTCACAATCGAAAAAAAACCTCGTCTCTGATGGAGATTGACGCCATCGATTGACAAGATGAATGGCTCTCCTGGACTTGTGGGAAGTTGCGCCATATCGCGTGTACTTTTCAAAAATGATATCAGCAAGCCAAAAATGGAGGGAAATTGCAGAGGAAAAATGAGGAGTGGGGAAACGACACAGGAAGGAGTAGACGACAAGGCTCCTGTACGTTAAAAGAATTCTGTGCCGACCGATCGTCAGAATGAGTGGCTTACATTGCTGTAACGAGGGTTCCTGAAATCTCAAAGTTCAACGTTGGATACAAGGATGACCAACCGGTGATACTGCTACAAGTACAACTGAGGGGTTGTAAAAGTCGTAAAACGGATGGAGGAACTTGTTGTAGTTTTTTAAGCAACGACATGGTTTAGAAGCCGAGTTTGTAGACTGAATCAGGAGTGTTTGAAGGAAAAATCGTCGATGGACGATTGCATATCCATTGATTTCGTGAAACACTCCGACTGCAAATCGAAGATCTACACAACGTAACGGTCTTGAGAACTTGCTCAATGAGTGACCAAAGGATTATCCTCGGGCGAGATTTTTGTATTGGCACAATCCGCAAGTGGACTGGAGAAGTGGACTGGTCTACGTCAGCATCGCTGAAAAAAATCGATGTCTCCCTCTAGTTGAGCGACCCATGATGCAACGGCGGTTACTGGAAGCACTGGAGGTGGAAGCAGCAGAGGAAGTTACGATAGCCACAAGACACCAACACGTATCTCTGGACATGGCCCTGTCTTTTTGGGGTATGTTAGGAGCTGAGAGCTTCATGCATATACCATGGGACTCAAGGAAACACAAACTAGATCCAAAGGAATTCCTACCTTTGTTGCAATAGAACACACATAACTGATGCTGGTAGGCTCACTCTGCTTAAGGGAGTCAAGACTAAAGAGTGTCAGTTTCATTACTCTTGTGGCAAAGAACCAATACCAATGCGTGATGAGAGGAGTCACCAGTCAGACACAAACATAACGTCCCACTCCGCCTAGGAAATATTGCGGCAAGGATTATACAACATCAACGTGCACGAGGTCAAGAGGATGTGGGATAAGTGACTTATCGGTACTGAAAGACGAGTGATGCATCTTGTCCTAAGCAAATTCAAGACATTTAGTTGAGCACGGCCAAGGGTTACTGGCAGTGTCAAGGCCAACATCAGACTATGTTTATGATAGGCGAAATTGATATGGTCGAGGGATAACAAGGGAAAAATGTAAACTAGACAAAACACAACACAAGGCTAGGTAAAGGACAGAGGGACACAAAACAAGTGATCACAGTGAAGCCCACGAAACACAACATGATTAGAGGAAACAATGGATACAATACGAACACTGCATTTGGACAAAACATCCATGCCCTCCTCATCAAGTACTGTCACGGACAGTAGGCTGACCTCCAATTCATGCACGTACAACATGTCAGGCAAGAACTGGTATCCACTAGGATTTATTAAAAAAAGAACATCCATGCCCTGGACAGGTAAAAGGTGACCAGAGCCTGTACACACAAAGGGGGCAGAGGCAACAGGGCCAGGAGAGACAAAAGATGAGCGGCAAGATGTCATGTGATATGCGACCCTCAAGTGAAGGATTTAGAAGCATCCCGATAAATGCGTGGAGGGAAGAACTAAGCAGACAACAACTGTACCAACAGGTGGGACAAGAGAGGAGGATGCCATGCTGAGAAGGCAAGGTAATGCGTAGGATTGCGAGCCCTCAATCCACGTAATTTCATCAATAAAACACCCTACATAGCTCCTGACGAAGCATCTCAAAGGGCTCTATCCGAGTCACAAACAAAGGTACGATACAGTCCGAGTACACTCTCACCTCCCTGGTCACAAAAACAAAAAAACTTGGTGAGACAACGCTCCAGAGTACACTCATCGGCATGAAAAGAACCATGATGACATCGAATAGGTTGGGAGTCATGGGAGTGGCCAGAATCATGAGACCATGTTATGGAGTGAAAAGAGAAGAGAGTGGCCCCTAGTAGGAAGGAACGGTGCCAAGAGGTACCCATCCCCTGAAGAAGGAACGGAGTGAGGCTACTGCTGTCAACCAGAGTTGGTGCTGTAAACAACATGTGATGAGGAAGATAAAGAAGAAGGGAAAGCAATGGTAGTGGTGACTAGGGCTGCAGCACCGGTGAGGCCTGTGTGTACCCAGTGGGCATGCATGGATGAGCCTATGTAGACGTCTTCATGCAATGCCGGACACTTGGGAGAGAGTGCCCTGAGGCATCACATTTCCAGCATGTGACCATCCCTAGGACTGATGGGTGGTCTGCTACCTTTCCACTGCAGCCTCTCCCTTTGCCCTTATCGCAGCCTCGTCACTCTCTCTCTCTCTCTCTCTCTCTCTCTCTCTATCTCTCTCTCTCTCTCTCT
>SZWC01011597.1:3284-25168 GCA_023375785.1 Penium margaritaceum | reverse complement strand
CACACACGCACACACACACACACACACACACACACACACACACACACACACACACACACATACACACGCACGCGGACGAGCAAGCACGCATAGCATGTAAGGCACGCACGGCACGTAAGCACGCATGCACACGTCTGCATGTTGTTGCCGGTGTTCTTGTTCCTGATGTTGCTGCTGCCGTCGTACGTGCAGGCTGAAGTTTTGCTCTTTCGTTAGCCGGAAGTGAATTGGAGTAGCAGTACGACACCGTCGGCAAGAAGCAGAAACATCACAGATCCGCGGTTCGGTCTTTCAAACCACGGATCTGTTGTGGTCGCGTTCAACCGCGTGCACGCCGATGGTCCGAAGTCACGCTGGACCGCGACAGCCATAACCCGTTTGGCCATGATTCACGCGTCATGGCAGCCACGTTGGACCACCAATAGGTGTGACTCATTTCTCGTGGGCGTCGCGGTCCAGCGTGACTAATTTTTCATTGGATGGAGGCGCTGATCGCTCCCGCAACGTTTTCCCCAAACATGAGGTTCAGCCCTTTCCTAGAGAAAGACCTTGCGAATCAGTCTCCGAAATTCTGCTCTCTTTGAACTCAACATGACAACAGAACACTCAATCAAGTGCAAAAGCACGTTAAAATTCTTCTTATACCGTACTGTCTTTTAAATTCGCCGATTTTCTAGAACCCAATTTAGTGACGGTTAAATTCAACTATAATTCATGGGCATATAATTTTGGACCTGTTCGTCCAAGGGCTACTGGTGTAATTTTGGTGTTTTGTTTTGGTCGAACTGGAGTTCATCTCCTTGGTGTGTCCGCAGAAGTTTGGGTATCGAGTCTTCAAATGTCGAAAGACGGAGAACGAAGTCGTACGGACGACCTGCAAAGCGAGCTCACAACTCGCTTCACAGCTCGCCCACCCATTCCGGACGGCAAAGCGCGCCGTCCGGAAGGAACTCCATGCATCGGACGGCGTTCCGATGTTTGAAGGCTGTCACGCCAGTACGCAGGCCCTGGTTGACTGCACGCGGAAATTTAGGCGCAAATTTACGGGTTTGGTAATTTCTAGAGTGATTCGTCCTGTAGCGGATTCGAAGGAATCCTTGTCCGAATTGGCCAAAACCGCGGTGCTTGAGGGTCTTCGACCCTCAAGCCATCCCGTCCAACCGCCCACAATCCCACGAGACTCGGCTCGAGCCACATAGCTCCTTCGACCGGTCGGCGCGGCACCGCCACGCTACACGTCCAGTACGAAAGAATTAATTGTGTGCTCGAATAGTCCAAGGAAAACAATTATTTTAGTCAAACATAAGAGACACTACGGTACCTTCAAGAATTACCTTGATTATTTTAGAATATATAAGGGCCTTGCCCTTCACATGTCTATGACAAAATTTGAATCTCTTTACTAATAAGCCACTCGAGCATGTAATTGGTATTGATGATACTTGTCCGCATTATTTTTACTCATGGATATTTACACGGTTTGAAGAAATATATTTTTTTTTAGGGTTAAGCAAAATAAGATAAGGGGAGTGTGGATGCACTCCCGGATCTTAGGCTTGCAAACCCTTCGACAATCCATGGTGATAGTCTCACTTGTCCACCTAGAGCTCTAGCGGACCGAGACCATGGACCTGAAGTTAGGCTAGTAGAGCTAAGACAGGGTCGACTAACATGTTCCATCCTGACATCAGAGCACTTTAAAAGTGTACTCGCATGAAATTTGTTTACTTCTTATCGACAGAAAAGGGCACATTCGAGCCAGGGTTGACCACTTTTCTTACATGTGTATTCATACCATTAAATCTAACGGATTAATTCCCTTATACCCACCTTTTGAGCGTCGTAATTCCCGAATACCCACTTTGTACAAAAAACGAACATAATACCCACTCTTTTTAACTAGTGACTGCATTACCCACAAAGTGCGCAAAGCAAGTAACCGTGACTGAAGCACCCACTTGTGAAAACTCCCGACTAGAATACCGGTATTTTATGCATTTTCTTGGAACGGTGGGTATTATATCAAGTATATTTTAGGATTCTACGGATTCATCACGATAATTGTTTTCTTATTGTTTACATGGGATGCGACAGCGAATACAACAGCACAAATGTAATGTTTTCAGTTTTTTGCCAAAATATCGAACAATATGGTCGCCTTTCGCAGCCAGTTTTGGCTGGGTGCATATTTTGAAGATTCCGTCCGATGTCGTCTCCACAACGTGGCTATTTCGCATCGTTGAGCTCGTTCTTGCATTCAGCGGGTGGGGTTCACCTGTCGACATGGACCGTCGTGCTCGAGTGTAGTCGAGTGGTGGTCCACTCACTTTTTTGCACACTGCGCGCAAAAAAACAATACTGCACGTTGCACGAGACATCGCACGTTGGAACAAGGGAAGCGAGGCCGACGATGTCGGCTCCTCTTCTTCGAGAATCGACAGGTAGCGTCTATTAAGGGCCTGTTTCTATCTTTGTAACGACTTAGCTTGAAAGTTACCTTTCTTTTCTAATACTTGAGACATTAAATTGTCCTATCCAACGGCAAATCGTCAACCTTAACATACGTTTTTCATGACAAACCAATTGGTTTTTTCGCATCCCTCATTGTGCTCTGTTGTGTCCTCCCGGCTTGTGTACATCGGCGTGCAGATGACTGACGGCGAGACTCGACGCTGATGGAGCGTCATCCGGTGGAGCCGACGCACGCGGAGGTCTACTCGCAGTTCGCTGGAGCCTCCTCTCTCCGGCGACGTGCTCAACTCCATCGGCACGCCTCCTCGGCGATCGTGCCGCCGGCGGTCACTGCCACCGCAAATTTCTATCTGCATGCCTCCAGTGCGTCCTGTCGCGTCTGCATCATCATGCTCCGCCTAGGGTCCGTGTTGCATGCTGCATGGCCCTGTTCGCCGTCATGGACCACCGTAGGCACTGCTTGGGTTAGGGCAGCAATAACTCTTTGCTACTATTTTTCTAGCTGATTCTGACCGCACGACTGCGTTTGCAACGTCGGTATTATGGTATGGTCCAATTTTCAGGCAAAACGGACAACGCCTGGGTTTTGGGCTGTCGGGCATCTGGCAGGGCTTACCGAGAAAACCCTGCCTGCCAGAAAATAGGTCCACAGCTATTTTCTGATTGGCTGGTTAGTTGAGTAACAACTTCTACACTAGTGGGGGGGGCCTAGAACTTGGAGGGGTCTCCCATTGTTGCTCATTCTTCATTCCTAATCAGTTACTTTCAGTTTTCAGCTGCTTTCTGGCGCTAACTCTGGCGCGCGCGTTTCTGAGTAACAAACCCAGAGCTTCCAGACTTAGACCCTAGAGCAGCAGACTGAGAGGGTAGCTGACTTAAGCAACGAGCGTGGAAGCCCGCACGCTGCATCAACAATGCTGCTGCCCCAACCTGCTGCCTAGGCTTTTCTTTTTGCTATCAGAGCCAGAGCGTTGCAGCAGCAGCAAAAGACTGGCGAACAGGTGCCAGACAACGCCGGCGGACCCCCATACGCGCCAATGCAGGGGAAATGCTGCCGGATTTTTTCCGGCAGCATTGACCTGCCTGGTGGCGGCGTCAGATTTTTTCCCACGGCCACTGGGCCAGGGGAAATGCTGCCGAAATTTTTCGGCAGCACTGAATCCCACGCGTGACGTGAGGAGGTGAGCGGCAGGCGGCGTCTAACGTCTGCGGGCGACGACGCAAGCGGCAACGTCACCCAGGTGCAGTGACTGGCACCACCAGCAGCAGCAGGCAGAAGTAGCAGCTCACAGCAGCCCGTAGCAGCAGCAGCTCGCAGCAGCAGCACCAGCAGCGCGTAGCAGCAGCAGTAGCGCGCAGCAGCAGCAGCAGCAGCGCGTAGCAGCAGCTCGCAGCAGCAACCCGCAGCGGCAGTAGGCAGCAGCCGCAGCACGTAGCAGCTGCAGCAGCGTGCAACAGCAGCAGCGGGCTGCAGCGAGCTGCAGCAGCAGCAGCAGCGAGCAGCAGCTGCCAGTTGCCAGCCGCGGCTGCTGCTGCTCGCTACTCGCAGCGAGCGAGCAGCAAGCAGCAGCTCACTGCTGCCAGGTGAGTAGCAGCCCGCTGCTCGCAACAGACAGTGGGCTGCTGCCCGCTATGACAAAGGAAAAAAAAAACAAAAAAAGGGCAACAAAAAAAATCCCCCACCCCTGCAGCTCACTGCAGCAGCCCGCCACAGCAACGAGCAGCTGCTGCAGCACGCAGCAGCTGTAGCAGTCCGTAGCAGCAGCAGCAAGCTGGAGCAGCCACAGCAGCCGCTGCAGCTCGCAGCAACAGCAACTACAGCTGCAACTACAGCAGTAACAGCAACAACAGCAGCAGCTGCAGCAGTCGCAGCAGCAGCAGCTGCAGCAAACAACAGTAGCAGCAGCAACAGCAGTAACAGCAGCAGCAGCTCCAGCAACAGCAGCAGCAGCAGTAGCAGCAACAGCAGCAACAGCAGTAAAAAGCAGTAGCAGCAGCAGCAACAGCAGCAACAATAGTGGCTATAGCAGCATCAGCAGCAACAGCAGTAGCGATGGTCCCAACATCCGCCGTTGCTGAGGTCAGCACCCCTCTGCTGATGTCACTGCTGACGTCACTGCAGACGTCATCAACAACAAAAAAAAGGGGGGAAAAGGGGAAAGGGGGAAGGCCAAAGGGGTGGATAGAATCCCCACTGCTCCAACATCCTGCTGACATCAGCAACACAAAGACAAAACAAATCACAAGGGACACTGAGTCATGGCTGGTAGTCCCGGCGAGGAGGGGTCCTCCTCTGGTGGGGGGACCCCTACCCCTCCTTTCTTGCAGCGATTGCTGCAGCAGCAGCACCCGCCGCCACTGTAGCAGCAGCAGCCGTCGCCACCGCAGCAGCAGCAGCCACCACCGCCGCAGCAGCAGGAGCAGCCGCCGCCGCCACGGTAACAGCAGCTGCCGCCAGCGCACCAGCAGTAGCCGAATCAGCAGGAGCAGCAGCAGGAGCAGCCGCCGCCGCCTCAGCAGCAGCAGCCGCCGCCGCTACAGCAGCAGCAGCCGCCACCTCTACAGTAGTAGCCACCGCCGCTGCGGCAGCAGCAGCCGCCGCCCCTTCAGCAGCAACCACCGCCGCTGCAGCAGTAGCAGCCGCCGCCCCTGCAGCAGCAGCAGCAGCAGCCCACTGGTAACGTTGGCGGCAACCTTGACCCTCTGGCTGCTCTTCAGCAACAGCTCGCCGCCTTGACGCAGCAGCTTACAGTGCTACAGCCAGTCGCCTCCCAAACCGCCACCAGCACGCTGCCGTCGTTCATCCCTCCCGGGCACGCTAGCCCCGCTGTGTCCGCCGCCACGTACTACCTGGCACAGCAGCAGACTCAGTGCCAACGGCAGACAGTGACCTCTGTCCTTGGCCCCACTCTGGGTGAAGGTCGTAGGCAGAAGGACTTTGAGACACCGCCGCCGCCGCTTCAGGCTGGCGAGCAGTTCCGGAGCTGGGAGCTCAGCTTCCGGATCTGGGCGCAGGGTGAGGGTCTGTGGGCCTACTACACCCTCCCTTACGACTCCACCCAGGCCGATCAGCTGTATGACGCTGGTCGCGCCGTCCGTGCCCTTGTACCAGTCGCCCCCCCAGCTTCCCGCCTTGCCCTGGAGCCATTCCTCGGCGACTTCACCGCTGGCAACATCCCAGACCCTGCAGCCGCATGGCACGTCCTCACCAGGCCCCATCGCCTGTCCAGCGATGCTGAAATCAGCCGTCTGCTCCGGGAGTTCAACTCCCTGCATATGGGGGAGACCGAGACGGTCACTGCCTACTTGCAGCGGGCGGAGGACATCCTCCGTCGACTCGACAAATCTGCTCCGCCCCCTCTGTCCGCGCTCCGCACCATCAAGCGCGGCGCCACCAGCGCGTACGCAAACGTCTTCGTCCACTACCCTCAGGACGTCCTCTCCACCATGGAGGCCCAGGGCACCCTCATGCCTTGGGCATATGAGCTCTTCCTCCGCATTGAGGAAGCTCGCCAGGAGTCCCAGCTCCATCGCGCGGAGGCCCTTGCATCCCCTGCCGTCGCCGCCCCTGCCGTTGCGTCCGTGGCCGTTGCCTCCCCCGTCGCAGCTACCCCATCGTCGTCGGGGAAGAAGAAGAAAAGTCAGAATAAGAAGGGCAAGGGTCCATCGCAACAGCAGCAGCATCAGTCATCGACCGGTTCCAGCGGTAGTGGCTCGGTCTGCCACAACTGTGGCCAGCCCGGGCACGGGTGGTACACGTGCCCTCTCCCGACGGACGAGGCCCGCGTCATCGCCACCATGCGACGCCAGCGGGAGCGCCGCCTCGCCTCTGCCGCCGTCGCTGCTGCTGCTCCTGCCACTCCGACCTCGTCCAGCAGATCTGCCACACCGACAGCTCTGCCTGTCCCGCAGACACCCGCGCCGCAGCAGTACTACCCGCAGCAGTACTACCCTCAGCCGTCGGCACCTCCACTTCCTTCGTCGGCTCAGCCTTCCTACTACCCGAGCTCCGGCGCCGTCACTCTGCATTCCGTCTACACTCCTGGGCAGTCATCCCGTGAGCGTCAGCTGGAGCAGTTCATCGCGCTCCAGCTTGGCCTGCCTCGCCCTCCTCCCCAGGGAAATGCGAGTTGCGTCACCTCCTGCCCTCCGGCCCATCCCTGTATGACTGAGACTGAGCTGCGGTTGTGTCCCGTTTCCTCGTCTGTCTCTTCGTCTCCCGTGATCTCCTCCACCCCACTCCTTGACGACATTGCATGGCTTGACGATTGGCAGTCTCGTTTTGCACCTCCTTCCACCGCGTCAGTGTCCCTCGCTTGCTGCCATGTGACCATGAGTGATCTGGCGACCCCTGTCCAGGACCCTGCTGAGACCTGGATCATCGACTCTGGGGCCACGCATCACATGACGGCCTCTCGCGAGGCCTTCAGTATGCTCGATCCTGTCGGCGATGTCTCCGGTGTCCAGACGGGTTCCGAATAGGTGTTTCCTGTCCGTGGTGTAGGCGTCGTTCGTTTCCGTGGTCCGGCCGGTGACGTCTTTCTGACCGATGTTCTCTTCGTCCCTGGTCTCGAGCTCAGCCTCCTGTCCGTGACTGCCCTTGACCGCATGAGCATGGACGGTGTGCACTCGCGTGGTGTCGGCACTGTGTCGTTGCGTCCGTCTGGTCTCGTCGTACTGCACGCCACCGCCTGTGGCAACTTGTGGCACGTTCCCCGCCTCTCCTCCTCCCCTCCCGTCTCCTCCCCGTCGGCTGCCACCGGTCATGTGTTTGTCACTAGCACGCTTTCTCCTCAGCACACCCGCCTCTTGCACCACCGCCTTTGCCACGTCCACTCTGCCGCAGTAGAAAGCATGCTCCGCACCCAGCCGGCCAAGGGCCTTGATGCGGAGACTTTCCCTCTCCCGTGCCCCACTGAGTGCATTGACTGCGCTCACGGGAAGATGCAGCGGTCCACGTACCCCCTATCTTCCTCCCGGACGTCCGCCCCCCTTGACCTTGTCCACTCGGACGTCATGGGCCCTCTCCCCACCGAGTCCGTCGGTGAGCATGGCCGCTATGTCCTCACTCTTACGGACGACTACTCTTGCTACCGTTGGGTCTTCTGCCTTCGGCAGAAAAGAGATGTCGCCCGAACCATTCAGGACTGGCTTGTCCTCGCGGAGCGCGAGTGTGGCCGCCCCCTTCGCCGCTTTTGCTCCGATCGCGGTGGCGAGTACCTGGGTGAGGCCACGACCTTTCTCGCCTCCCGCGAGATCCACCATGAGACGTCTGCGCCCTACACACCCGCCCAGAACGGCGTCTCCGAGCGGTGGAACCCTACCATGGCCGACGTCGTTCGCACCATGCGAGTCGAGTCCGGTCTCTCCGATGGCTTCTATTTTGAAGCCATGGCCTACATGACCTGGGTCTGGAACCGGGTTCCCCACGGTCCCCTTCCCCGCCAGTCCACGCCCTATCAGCACTGGTGCGGTCGGCGCGCTGACCTCCGCCCGGCTCGCGTCTGGGGCTGCGTGGCCGTTGTGTGATTGCCTGCCCCACAGCAGGGCGGCAAGCTCACCCGCCGCGGACGCCCCTGCACCTTCCTCGGTGTGTCTTGTTAGTCCAAGGCTTGGCGCTTCTGGGACCCATCCCGACACTGCATCGTCGAGTCCCGCGATGCCCTCTTCTTTGAGAACCTGTTTCCCCGCGACCTCATCTGCTCCGGCTCGTCCGTGTCCCTTCCGTCGCATGGGGGAGTGGTGAGTCCGTCCTCCGTCTTGTCACTTCCGTGTGACACATCACTCCGTCCCTCTGAGCCGGTAGCCCCGGTCGCGTCCGCTGGACCCTCCGAGCCAGCTGCCCCAGTCGCTTCCGATGGCCCCTCTGGGCCGACAGCCCCAGTCGCGTCTGCTGGCCCCTCCGGGCCGGCAGCCCTAGTCGCTTCCGATAGCCCCTCCGGGCCGACAGCCCCAGTCGCGTCCGCTGGCCCCTCCGAGCCGGCAGCCCCAGTCGCTTCCGATGGCCCCTCCGAGCCGACAGCCCCAGTTGCGTCCGCTAGCCCCTCCGGGCCAGCAGCCCCAGTTGAGTCCCCTTGCCCCTCCGGGCCAGCAGCCCCAGTTGTGTACGTTGGCCCCTCTGGCCCAGCAGCCCCTGTCACGTCCGCTGGCCCCTCCGGGCCAGCAGCGCCTGTTGCGTCTGCTAGCTGATCCGGACCAACTGGCCCCTCCTGGCCAGCAGTGCCTGTCGCGTCTGGCGTTCCTGGCTCCTCCGGACCAGTAGCCCCGTCCGCCTCCATCGGCTTGTCGGACTCAACACCATCTTCTGCCCGACCGCGCTACACACGTGGCCCAGGCGGCAGCCTCCGACCTCGGCCGACAGAGAGCACGCAGACCGTCGCTCCGCGTCCCGTGGCACTTCGACCCCCTGTGGCTCCACGTGTCTCCTCCACTCCCACGGTCATGAGTGGGGACCTTGGCACAAAGGCTCTCGGCCTGACCACTTCCGCCATCATCGCAGACCTTCACCCGGGTTCTGCATTGGGGTACGCCATGCTTCATCACGAGCATCGGCATGCTGTTGTGGCTGCACTCGCCCGCATCCCACCTGGGGCTCGTGATGCACACGCCCTCTCAGTCCGGTCCACAGCGCGCCAAGAGGACCCTTCCACCCTACGCGAGGCTCGAGCCTCCCTTGAGGCTGCACATTGGGATACTGCCTACGCCGAAAAGCTCGCTGCTATCCGACAGCACCACATGTATGACCTCGCCGACCTCCCTCCAGGTCAGAAGGCCATTGGTGCCAAGTGGGTCTTTCGGCGTAAGTGGAAGCCTGACGGATCCTTGGACAAGTACAAGGCCCGCCTCACAGCAAAGGGGTTTGCTCAGGTCCCTGGAATCGATTACGACCAGATCTTCGCCCCAGTTGGTCGGTTCTCCACTAGCCGGCGCTCTTCAGCCTGGTTGCCCAGCATGGGTGGGAGCACCATCAGATGGACGTGAGCAATGCATTCCTCCATGGCTCACTGGAGGGTGAGGAGCTCTACATGACGCAGCCCCCAGGCTTCGACGACGGCACTGGGAGAGTTTGGCGGCTGCGGAAGGCCCTCTATGGCCTGAAGCAGTCGCCTCGATGTTAGAAACAGGAGATCAGTAGTACGCTTCTGCGTGGCGGCCTCCAGCGCAGCACCGCTGACCCCGCACTGTTCGTCAGCCCGCGAGGTCAGACCTTTGCCGCGGTTCTGGTCTACGTCGACGATCTCCTCATTGCGTCGCCAGACGCGGCCGCCATCCAGCGAGTCAAGGACTTGTTGCACGCCGCCTACCAGATGAAGGATCTCGGGTCTGCCCGAGTCTTCCTGGGCATGGAGCTCGAGCATGATCGCTCCCAGGGCATCCTGCACGTCCACCAGGCTGCCTATGTGCAGAACCTGTCCACTCGCTTCGCCGAGGACTTGCCCCTCGTGCCTAGCCCATCTTCACCCATGTCACCTGATGGCCAGGTGAAGCTGAAGAGTCATGACCCAGCTGTTGTGGGGGAGCCAGTTGATGTGACCACGTATCTGCGGGTCATCGGGTCACTGATATTCCTGGCGACGACGACGCGCCCAGACATCGCGTTCGTCGTCAACCTCCTAGCCCAGTTCTCTCAGGAGCCGCGTCACCTCCACTTCAAGGCCGTGATCCGAGTGCTGCGGTATGTCGTCTCGACCCCTCGGCGAGGTCTCATGTTCCGCCGTCAGCCGTCCGTCGTCGCACTGGGCTACACCGACAGTGACTGGGCCGGCTGTCCAGACGGTAAGAGTCGCACGGGCTGGATTTTTCTGGTCGGCGGCACAGCTGTGTCCTGGCGCAGTGGCAAGCAGGGGTGCATTACACGCAGCACTGTTGAGGCTGAGTACGTGGCCCTTGGCTTAGGCGCGTGTGAGTGTGTGGTTGCGTCGTCTGCTGTCCGAGTTGCGTCAGTCTGTCGCATCCATCACCTTGCATTGTGACAACGAGAGTGCCATGGCCATCGCCGACAATGACGGTGTGCATCACACACGCACAAAGTACATCAATGTTGAGTATCACTATGTACATTCGTTGTTGCATGACGGTAACATCAGCATCGTATGGGTTGAGACAGCACGACAGCTGGCTGACTTCCTGACCAAGGCAATGAAGAGGGACTCGTTCAAGAAGGCTGTGAGTTCAGTCGGCGTGCGTCCGTGAGTCGTCCTCTTTGTCTCTGCCTGCGTCTCAACGTACTTTGGGGGAGTCTAGATGTTGATCGTTTCTCTGCCCGCCCATGTACACTATGCCTGTGAGTCATGGGGGAGTGTTGGTTTTTGCGCATCCCTCATTGTGCTCTGTTGTGTCCTCTCGGCTTGTGTACATGGGCGTGCAGATTACTGACGGCGAGACTCGACGCTGATGTAGCGTCATCCGGTGGAGCCGACGCACGCGGAGGTCTACTCGCAGTTCGCTGGAGCCTCCTCTCTCCGGCGACGTGCTTAGCTCCATCGACAGGCCTCCTCGGCGGTCGTGCCGTCGGCGGTCACTGCCACCGCAAATTGCTGTCTGCATGCGTCCAGCGTGTCCTGTCGCGTCTGCATTGTCATGCTCCGCCTAGGGTCCGTGTTGCATGCTGCATGGCCCTGTTCGCCGTCATGGACCACCGTAGGCACTGCCTCGGTTAGGACAGCAATAAATCTTTGCTATTATTTTTCTAGCTGATTCTGACTGCACGACTGCGTTCGCAGCGTTGGTATTATGATATGGTCCAGTTTTCAGGCAAAACGGACGACGCCCGGGTTTTGGGCTGTCGGGCGTCTGGCAAGGCTTACCGAGAAAACCCTGACTGCCAGAAAATAGGTCCACAGCTATTTTCTGATTGGCTGGTTAGTTGAGTAACAACTTCTACACTAGTGGGAGGGGGCCTAGAACTGTGGGCTGCTGTGCTAGACAAGTAAGCAGCAGCTGGGGTAATGCTAGGAAGACACCAAGCAAGCGACGGTGTTAACGTGGAAGTTAGAAGTAGAGAGGAAAAAAAAAGTGAGTGAGTCACAAGTCACGGAGGTGTTATGTGCAGGTGGGAGCGAGCGAACGAGCAGGCAGCGAGCGAGCGAGCGAGCGAGCACTGCAGCGAGCTCGAAATTGGGGGATTCGACCCCACCTGCCCACAGAATAATTTCCTAGCATAAACTAGGTCACCGTACAAGCAACAACCTGCCTAGAGAAGGAACCCGGTTATGCTCATGACCAACTGTGCACCAATGCATGTGAGAAATGCAAATAAGTCTGACAATCTCTGATTGAGCTTCTCCATGGCTCGTCTTCTCAGCTGCTGGTCACGACGTGTCAATCGGCGGAGTCATCTCTCACTGGTCAGTCACCTACACCAGTGATGTGAGTGTGCAATGAGGCCAGAGGTCACCGTGTGATAATGACATGAATCCAACACTCCCCCATGACCCACAGCCGACGCACAAGGACGACACGCACAGGCACAGCACAAACGTCACAAGACGTGACACAACGCAAGACTGTACACGAGGACTGGCATGAAAACTCAACCAGGAGCATTACGAGGACACAGTAGCCCAACAGCGTGCACTGCTACCTTGAAGACATTGCTGCTGAGTGCCTTCGTGAGAAAGTCAGCTCGTTGCTGTCGCGTGTCAACCCACATAATCTTGACATCACCCGCAGCCACACGCTCACGTACAAAATGATGCTCTATATTGATGTGCTTGGTGCGAGTGTGATGCATGCCGTCGTGCTCAGCAATAGCTTTTGTGCTTTGATTGTCACAGCGCAATGTGACGCAGCGAATGGGTACTCGCAGCTCCTAAAACAACCGACACAACCAAACGCTCTCACAAGTGCCTGCACCAAGGGCGACATATTCTGCCTCACTGGAGCTGCGTGCGACGCAACCCTGTTTACCACTCTTCCAGGAGACAGATGTGCCGCCGACGAGAAAGACATAGCCGGTGCGGCTGCGTGCATCCGTGTCATGCGCCCAGTCACTGTCTGTGTAGCCATCAACAACGACAGACGGCTACGCCCGGTAACAGAGACCGACTCGTGCAGTGGAAAGCGCATATCGAACAACACGCAGTGCGGCCTCCATGTGCCGCACCCGTGGGCACTGTGAGAACTGTGCAAGGAAGTTCACAGCGAAAGCGACGTCTGCTCGTGTGGTCGTGGCCAAGTACATCAAGGACCCTATGATGCGTAGGTAGTCGGTCACATCCACTGGCTCCCCCAGCTTGGACACATCCAGTGTTTTCAATAACCTCTACCCGGCGGGCGTCATCGGCGTGGATGCTGAGGGCACAGACTCAAGGAGCGAGGCAAAGCGCTCCCCCAGGCTTCTGACATATGCAGCCTGGTAAACATGAAGAACACGGTGAGTACGGTCACGCTCAAGCTCCATGCCGAGAAACACTTGATTTGGGCCCAAGTCTTTCATCTTGTATGTGGACTGCAGCAGGGACTTCACAGTTGACACTGCCTCCCGACTTGGTGATGCAATGAGGAGGTCGTCCACATAGACGAGGACTGCGACAAACGGTGCAGAGTTGGGAGCGACAAAGACAGAAGGATCTACTGTGCTACGACGGTATCCACCCTTTTCCAGGGTAGAGGTGATCTCCTGGTTCCAACACCGTGGTGACTGCTTCAGGCCATAGAGAGCCTTGCGCAGTCTCCACACCCTGTCAGTGCCATCGGAGAATCCTGGAGGTTGCACCATGTAAATCTCCTCATCCAACTGACCGTGCAGAAAGGCGTTGTTGACATCCATCTGCTCGAGCTCCCAGTCATGGTGGGCGACAAGGCTCAGAAGTGCGCGAGCAGTGGTGTAGCGTCCAACAGGGGCAAACGTCTCGTCAAAGTCAACGCCAGGGACTTGTGAGAACCCCTTGGTAGTGAGACGTGCCTTATACTTGTCAAGCTCGCCATTGGGTTTGTACTTGCGCCTAAAGACCCATCGTACATCGATGGCTTTGCGACCGGGGGGGAGATCGACCAGCTCGTAGACGGCGTGGTCACCAAGAGCTCGAAGCTCATCCCACATGGCAGCCTCCCATTGTTGGGAGTCAGGCGCAATGCGTGCCTGACGAACAGTAGTCGGGTCGGACGAGGGTGCAGCAGCAACTGTCGCGTGGCACTCAGCGACACTGCTGCGGATGACGGCTTCGAGAGCGCGCTCGTGCTCAGACCTGAGCAGTGTCTGCCCAAGGGCAGAGCTGGGATGGACCACTACTGTGGCCATGCCCAAGGCGTCCATGCCAGTCGGTAGCCTTACAAGCTGCTCTGGGTGGGACTGAACAGGACGGACGGATGGGGCGGCGACACTGGAGGAACGAGAGGGGAGCGTGCGGAGACGCCCGCCACGAACAAAGGGCTCGATGGGAGCAGGACCACGAGGGTCACCAGGCGACGGCGGGGCAGGGGTGGAACGACTGGGTGCCACAGGGGTAAGCGGACTGGACGAAGCCGCTGAGGAGTGTGCAGGAGAAATGGACTCAGACGGAACTGGGGAGGACAAAACAGGAGACGCAGGAGCTCCGAGCGAGCTGGACGACACGGACGGAGAAGGGGAAGGAGTCACAGTGCCAGACGACGAAGGCCGCTCTGAGGGTGGACGCTGCAAGGAAGGGACAGCAGCAAGGACTACAGGGACAGCGGGAGCCGCAGGCCCGACTTCCCCCCGCAATCGAGAGAGCGGCAGTAGGGAGGCGGCCGTAGAGTGACGACTGAGGTCACGGAGAAAGACAGACTCGAAGAAAAGGGCATCACGGGACTCAATGACGCGCTGGCGCTCCTGGTCCCAGAAGCGCCAGGCTTTGGACTGGGCAGACACGCCCAAGAAAGGACAGAGGCGCCCACGCGGGGAGAGTTTGCCGTCACGAAGGTCCTCAGGGAGCCAGACGGACACAATGCTTCCCCAGACGCGAGCGAGTCGCAGGTCAGCACGGGTCCCGTACCAACGCTCAAAAGGCGTGACCGAGCGGGGAAGGGGCCCGTGCGGGACGCGATTCCAAACCCAGGTCATGTAACTCATGGCCTCAAAGGCGAACAGAGGAGGAAGACCGGACTCAGACAGAAGGGTACGGACGCCGTCGGCAAGAGTCCGGTTCTAACACTCAGAGACTCCGTTTTGTTGGGGTGTGCAGGGAGCGGAGGTCTCCAAACACACCCCTTGAGACTCAAGGAACCGGGCGGTGGGACCAAGGAACTCACCGCCGCGGTCGCTGCGGAAGACACGTAGGGAGCGCTGACAAGACCGTTCAGCCTGGCGGAGCCAAGACTCAATGACAGCAGGGACGTCACTCTTCTGGCGAAGAGCGAAGACCCAGCGATAGCGGGAGAAATCATCACTGAGGCACAAAACATAACACCCAACACCCCCAAGAAAGTCATGGGAGAGAGGACCCATGACATCAGCGTGAACAAGAGCAAGGGGGTGGGAGGACCGGGAGTCAGAGGAAGCAAAGGGAGAATGATGCATTTTCCCTTGGGCACAGTCTAGACAGTCTGAGGGACAGGGCGAGGGAAAGGTGGAGGGTGACAGCCCAACAGCAGGTTGGAAACGGAGCATGCTGGAGATGGCATAAGTGTGAACATGGCCAAGACGACGATGCAAGAGTTGGATGTCAGCGGGTGAGAGGGATGGTGCAACGTGAGCAAGAGAGGAGCCAACAGAGTGGGGAGCGGGAGCAATGAGTGGCACACGGTAGAGTTCGTCACACTTGACCCCCCGCAGAACGATGCGACCAGTGGAACGAAAACAGACAGTGCCATCACCCCGACTGGCGGAGAAATCCATGCCCTGATTGTCAAGGGAGGACACGGACAACAGGCTGAGCTCCAAAGAAGGCACATACAGCACGTCGGGCAGAAACAGCACGCCACCGGGACCCACAAAACGGACAACGCCAACGCCCTGGACAGGCAGCAACTGACCAGAACCAGTACGAACAAAGCGGACGGAACCAGCGGGACCCAACGAGACAAACGCTGAGCGAACAGAGGTCATGTGGTGGGTGGCCCCGGAGTCGAGAACCCAGAAGCCACCGGAGACACGAAGACCGGGAAGGACGCCACAGGTGGCAACAGTGCCAACAGAGGGTGGAGCAGAGTGTCAAACAGACACGCAACGAGGAAGAACGACAGACTGCCAGTGCTCAATCCACGGAACAGATGTGGACGGGAGCCCACGAAGGACAGTGTCAGTGTGACAAGGGAGACCTCTGGCCAACGAAGACACACTCTCACCTCCCTGATCGCGGAGGTGAAGACGCTGGAGAAGAGCCTGCTCCAGCTGGCGCTCGCCATCGACGGACGCAGCGGAAGAGGGAGGAGACGAACCCGAGGGAGGTGCGAACCACGGAGATGGGATGTACGCCGAAGAAGGGGGCCCGGCATACACGGGTGCTCCGTAGGACGATGGCCAACCCCACGGGTATTGGATGGGGGGTGGAGCTGTGGAAACGCCAGCGGTGGAGTGGATGTCATGGGAATCACCAGAGCAATCGCTCCGGTGATGAGGACGGCTCCAAGAGTGGTGAAGGCTGCAACGATGGAGATGGCTGCTGTGATGACGCTGGTGACGGTCGAAGGAGCAAATGAGGCAGCAGCAACAGCACCGGAGGTGGAGGTACGAATGGAGGAAGTGGCAGCAGATACGGCAGACGCAGCCGAGGCAGTCACGGAAGCAACAGCAGAGGCGGCTGCAGCAACCTGAGTAAAGATATCTGCAGCTGCGGCAGCCACCGGACCGGCTACAATGGCGGCTTCGGTGTATGACTCAGCAACGCGTCCTGCCGAGGTCGAGGCGGAGGCGCGAGAAGCTCGGGCAGTGGCAGCAAGTGTGGCGGTGGTTGCTGTTGCAGCGTCGACTACCGCGAGGGCTGTGCGCGTAATCCTGGTGGCCACGGCAACAACGTCGTGACCTATGACAGAGGACACGCGAGCAGCTGCGGCGTCCACCCCAGCGCTAATGTGCGGATGCTTGACCCCCCCAGGAGAACGGGAAAGAGGTGAGCTTACCGGTATGGAGGGCCGCACTGGTTGCGATGGTGAGGTTGCCTCGACGGAGGCGGCGTCACGGTGAATGTGGCGTTGCCGTGCCGAGCTCTCCCCTGAGTCGCCACCGAGATCCTCCCAATGTGCCAGCGTGACGGCGACCACCACCAGACGGTGGTGCGGAGACTGCTACAAGGTTGCAGTGCCGATCCTCTACAATGCCGCTTGCTGCTCCTGTCACGTTGGTTATGCGGCTGCTGTGGTGCAGGTGATGCTGCTGCAGCCACTGCTGCTGCCGTGCTGCTGCTGCTGGTAGTGCTGCTATTTGCTGCAGCTGCTGCTGCTGCTGCCGTGCTACTGCTGAGCTGCTGTTGAGCTGCTGCCGAGCTGTTTGCTGAGCAGCTGCTGATCTGCTGCTGAGCTGCTACTGAGCTGTTTGCGAGCTGCTGCTGAGATGCTGCTGAGCTGCTGCTGAGATGATGCTGCGCTGTTGCTAAGATGCTGCTGCGAAGCTGCTGAGTTGCTGCTGAGCTGCTGAGCTGTTTGCTGAACAGCTGCTGATCTGCTGCTGAGCTGATGCTGCGTTGCTGCTAAGATGCTGTTGCGAAGCTGTTGCTGAGCTGCTGCTGAGGTGCTGCTGTTGGGCTGTTGCTGCGGAGCTGCGGAGCTAGAGCCACTGTTGCTGGGATGCTGCGAGGCTGCTACTGCTGAGCTGCGGAAGCTGAGCCGTTGTTCACATTGCAGCTGCTGCAAATGCTGCTAGGAGACGGCGACGGACCCCCCACGCTGCCGAAAAAATTTTCGGCAGCGTTTCCCCCGCCCCAGTGGGCGTGGGAAATATGGGAAGGCCGTGGGAACACTTGTAGGAACCTGTTCCAACCCCACCCAACCCAAGAATAGAGGGGAGCCCAACCAACAGGAGGGGAAGACCAAAGAACCCTGACGGCAGAATGCCGTCACCCGCTGCTGCTGAGGCTACAGCAGTCAGCTACTGCTGTGCTGGTAGATTGTTACGGCGGGGTGGATGCGCGACGCCAAGAGTGGCCGTCGCGGGTTTGGCCCAGAATACGTGGGCGGCAGATCGATCGGCTGCCCGTCTTCCACGCAAACATTGCTCTGATACAAGTGGGCTGCTGTGCTGGACAAGTAAGCAGCAGCTAGGGTAATGCTAGGAAGACACCAAGCAAGCGACGGTGTTAATGTGGAAGTTAGAAGTAGAGAGGAAAAAAGAAAGTGAGTGAGTCACAAGTCACGGAGGTGTTACATGCAGGTGGGAGCGAGCGAACGAGCGGGCAACGAGCGAGCGAACGAGCGAGCACTGCAATGAGCTCGAAATTGGGGGATTCGACCCCACCTGCCCACAGAATAATTTCCTAGCATAAACTAGGTCACCGTACGAGCAACAACCTGCCTAGAGAAGAAACCCGGTTATGCTCATGACCAACTGTGCACCAATGCAGGTGAGAAATGCAAATAAGTCTGACAAGCTCTGATTGAGCTTCTCCATGGCTCGTCTTCTCAGCTTCTGGTCACGACGTGTCAATCGGCGGAGTCATCTCTCACTGGTCAGTCACCTGCACCAGTGATGTGAGTGTGCAACGAGGCCAGAGGTCACCGTGTGATAATGACATGAATCCAACAAGAACTTGGAGGGGTCTCCCATTGTTGCTCATTCTTCATTCCTAATCAGTTACTTTCAGTTTTCAGCTGCTTTCTGGCGCTAACTCTGGCGCGCGCGTTTCTGAGTAACAAACCCAGAGCTTCCAGACTTAGACTCTAGAGCACCAGACTGAGGGGGCAGCTGACTTAAGCAACGAGCGTGGAAGCCCGCACGCTGCATCAACAACGCTGCTGCCCCAACCTGCTTCCTAGGCTTTCCTTTTAAACCATATCGGACATGATACAATATAATATTTCTCCGTAGAAATATTCGAGATCTTCACTCGTACATAAGTATTGCAGATATATATGACACAAACATCTATCTCTTTATAAACATTCCTAGTCGTGGTTCGTACGATCGTACAATCTAACGGCTCAATGGTTTCCTCGACTGTCCAATCGACTTAATACGCACGGATTCGCTTTTGATGCTTGACCTCTTTTGAAAATAACACGCGGACGACATCGTTGATCTTGCTTTTGTTCTTCCGGCGTGCAATGCATGGTGCGATACACAGTAAGAAAATGAGAACTTATTCAGCTTGCAGGGTACCGTCTTTCGCACTTCCGAAGCAAGGTTTTTCCTTGCTTCCATGTCTCGTATTGCACGAGATGTGGAACAAAAGAAGCGAGGGCGACGATCTCGCACCCATCTTTTTGTCTCGGGGGCTCTACAAAGAATCGGAGAGAACTCAAATATTTTCGTTGGGGAATATGACAAACCAAAATTGTTCGATCTATTCGGCAAATAGAGATCGTGTCGTTCATTTTTCCTCAAAGTGTATAGTCCCTCAACAATGAGGAGTGTTTTGAGCAGATCGATTGTCGACGAACATCCAATGGTGGTAAACGAACCAATCTTTCCATGATTTGTTCGTTTACAAATCTTGGAACGATTTGTAAACGAATGAATATTAGTACTTTTCAAAAAGTACGATTAGTTCCTCAATGACCAATTTCACTTGAGACAGTGATGATGTGGGGTCCGTTCTGCAGGATTGGCGGTGTCTAGGAGCACGAGCCTTGAACATCCGCTCGTCACGTTTAGTGACGAGCGGATGTCCAAAGTGGGTATTGGAGTCACATCGTAAAGAGTGGGTAAAGCGTGCATCGTTTTTTTAATTTTGGACATTATAGTCACCGATTAAAAAGTGTGGGGAGAACGGAAGGGACCTGCCGAAAAGTGGACATACTAGTCATCTTCTCCCACAGCTGGTTATTATGTAAATAAAATTTTCAAACGTGGGTAACCTGCACTGAACGTTTTCAAATGGTGGGTAAAAAGGAATCCCCCCCCTGGATAGAAACAAAGAACAACCTTACTTTTTTTCTCTGCTCGAGTAATGCTGAAAAAAAACTGAACTTCGCGACCCTGTGCATGTTTAGCGTGCAACTTTCATGTGTCCAAGATCAAAAAAACAAAGGTGATGGCATTCTGTTATTAATGTACAAAGTTGACACCTTGTAGTTAAGTTATCACCTTGGACATGGATCATTGTATTTACAAACACATGGAACTTTCTCAAATTGTGGTGCAAATTGAGGGCACTTCACAAATCCGGCCCAGACAAAGGTTCACCGCTTTGATGAAGCACCCTCTGACAACAACCACCATGTGAATTGAATGTGAGCGACTCGTTTCCTCCTTGCAACTGCTCCTGCTGCTGCTCCACTTCTTGGATTGCTTTACATCTCTATACAACGTCACATTACACTCCCTTCAAATGCACAGAAAGCCGCTTGCTACTTTGCCATGAAGGATCACGCCATGTTGACAACCGACTGCACCGTCCGACAGGGGCGATGTCTGACGATGGCAATGTCTAACTCGATAGCCCAGCACAGACGTCAGATGCTTGGCGCCCCTGCGCAGCTCACGCGGTCTGCTCGACAACAGCGCAATCGCAGTGGAGCAGTCCACAGCCAACGTCTCAACTGGGCGAGCTTACTCCACACACCCGTCTCCGGGGACGGGTGTGTGGTCGGAGACGGAGCCCCATGCGAGGGCGATGGCCAGCTGCCTGCTCTCATCTTGCTCCGCCGTGCTCTCCTGTATGACCCGACACCTCGTCAGGTTCCAACCCCGACCCCGGCCTTGCGAGGGGCTTGGAGGTGTGGCCACACCAACCACTGGAGCGTGTTTGGTCCTGAAGCCAGGGGGAGGGGGGTGGGGGGGGGGGGGGGGGGGGGGGGGGGGGGGACCCTCCACGTCCTCAAATGCTGCCAGCTGTCCATGCCCTGGTAACTCTGGCAAGCAAGTTCCACTGGACCGCGTGCCTCCCCCTCTCTTGCAGGACGCACCAGAAACACGCCGTCGTCTTCAAATTGCTCCCACAAGTCAGGGGAGACGTCGAGGCAGCGTGCAGAGAAGACAGCGTCTGCCATGATCACCAGTGTGAGCCGTGGTTGAGGAAGGGGGCCAAGGAACATGGTGCAACGTTCGTGGTGCCACATTCAACTGCCTTTGGCCGTCTGCACGTTTCGCTCGCGTGGGGCTCCATCCCCCGCGCGAGCGCGTGCGCGACAGGAAGGCCCACGCCGCAGAACTTGCGGCCGTCCTCGCGCTGCTCGACCCCCGCTTGGCGCTTCGCAAAGCGCGGGGAGAGTCTCCGCTCCTTCCTTCACCTGCCCCCTCAGGTGTAATGCGGCGTGTTGCGGCGTCGTCTGACCTTCATCTGCTCTCCTCCCTCAGCATCCGACGGACGCTATGTTCCAAGACGCCACACCACTGCATGCCAGAAAGGACAAGAGAAAGAACGCGAATGCAACAACGTTCGTGGCCGGCCCTCCACCCTGAAGGTCATGCGCGCATCGCGCACCACACATTTGCAAGTTGCACACTGCTCTGTCAACCTCATTTCAACCCCTGCCTGACCTATCCACTCCCTTCAACACCTGTCCTGCTACGTCTCACAATAACAACGAGACCAAATTGCAAAAAGAGGGCCGAAAACTATCCAGGTCCTGTCCTGTCCTCGCTCCCAACTTGCGGCAAGAAGAAGCAAAAAGCCTAAAGCAAAGGAGCAGCATAGGAGGAAAGTGGAGAGTAGGAATGGAAGGAGGGGAAGGGGGGGGGGGGGGGGGGGGGGGGGGGGGGGGAGTCACGGAGGCACTCACTCGGCGGTAGAGGTGGCGGTGCTGCTGGGCACCGTCTGGCCAGAGGCCAGCGGGGCCGTGAGCAGGTTGAACGTTCCTGTGCAGCCCGCGGCGGAGTAGAACCTGACGGCGGTGCAGAAGTAGTACACCGCAGTGCCCGCGGGGTAGTCCTGAGGGACGTTCCACGCCACGCGCACGCTGGCCGCCTTGCCCGCGTTGAAGTTGCTGGGCACGGCGGTGCATGTGGCGTTGCCGTTGGCAAGGGCGCGGAAGACCAGCGTGGGGCCCGCGTAGCCAATGTTGCGGTACAGCACCACGCTCGTGGCCATGCTGTAGTTCGACGGACCTGTGCACAAAACAAACAGGAGGAACATAAGACAGGCAGCAGCCGCAAAGACAGTGGCGGTGGCAGTGACAAAGGCAGCAGCGGCAGCAGCAGCAGTAGCAGCAGCAGCAGTAGCAGCAGCAGTTGCGGTGGCGGAAGCAGCAGCAGCAGCAGCGGCGGCAGCAGCTACAGCGGTGTCAGCAGCACCAAAAGCTGCAGTAGAAGGAACATAAGCAGCACCAGCATCGCTGATCTTGTATGACAAATGAAAAATCAGAGAGAGCGCAACACGATCCTGCTTCCCTCCTATCCTGCCTCCAAAGACCATCCC
>SZWC01011596.1:73804-84035 GCA_023375785.1 Penium margaritaceum | reverse complement strand
TTGACCAACCATAACACGAGTCACAAACGGTCAGGAGAGGAAACAATGCTATGGGAATATCGGTTCTCAACTACCAAGTACAACGAAATTCAGTTAGTAGTATCACGGTGTGGCTACCATGCACAATGACCGGCCAAAGTAGGCATATGTACTGCCTTTGACCAAAGAAATCCGCTGTGTGTGGTCAACGTTGACAACTCATAATGCGAGTCACGAATGGTCAGAGGGGGAAACAATGGTTTGGGAACACCAGGTATCAAATAGCAAGCACAAGGGGCTTCAATACATTGTAGCACCGTGTGGAGACCATGCACGATGAACAGCCAAAGTAGGCATATGTCACTAACCATGAGCAAATAATGTCACGAAGTGTGGTAAACTTTGACAACTCATAACACAACTCACAAATGGTCAGGGTGGAAGATCATGGTTTGTGGATACTAGTTATCGACTAGCAAGTACAAATACCTTCAATATGTAGTGGCACAATGTGGCTTCAATGCACAGTGACCATCCAAAGTATGCATATGTCACTAACCATGACGAAAAAATTTCACTTCATGTGGTCAATGTTGACAACTCACAACACGAGTCACAGATATTCAGAGGGGGTAGCAATGGTTTGGGAACACTAGCTATCAATTAGAAAGCACATAGACCTTCGATACGTAGTGAAACGGCGTGGTAACCATGTACAGTGACAAACCAAAGTAGGCATATGTCACTAACCATGACAAAACGGATTTCACAGTGTTGAAAACTCATAACATGAGTCACAAATGGTCAGAGGGGGGAACCATGGGTTGGGAACACTGGTTATTAACTAGCAAGTAGAAAGATTTTCAACAAGTAGTGGCACGGTGTGGCTAGCATGCACAGTGACCAACCAAAGGATGTATGTGTCACTGACTATGACCGAAGAAGTCCACTATGTACGGTCAACATTGAAAACTCATGACACGAGTCACATATGGTCAGAGGGAGAGACAATGGTTTGGGAACCCTATATATTGACTGGAAACGACAAAGAACTTCAATACGTAGTGGAACGTTGTGGCTACTATGCACACCAAACAACCAAAACCAAGCATATGTCACTGACCATGACCAGAGATTTTCAACATGGGTGGTCAACATTCACCAACCACAACACGAGACACAAATGGTCAGAGGGAGAAACAATGGTCTGGGAATATCAGTTCTCAACTAGCAAGTACAGCGACCTTCAATCGTTATAAGCACGGTGTGACTACAATGCACAATGACCGACCAAAGTAGGCACATGTACTGCCTTTGACCAAAGAAATCCGCTGTGTGTGGTCAATGTTGACAACTCATAATAGGAGTCACAAATGGTCAGAGGGGGAAGCAATTGTTTCAAAATGCTATGTATCTTCTAGGAAGTACAAATATCTACCGTGTGTATTGGCACGGTGTGGCTACCGTGCACAATGACCTATCCAAGTAGCCATACATCACTGCTCATGACCAAAGAAGTTTAGTGTTTGTGGTCAACGTTCACAACTCATAATACAATTAAAAAATGGGCAGAGGGAGAAACAATGGTTTGGGAATACGTGATGTCGACTAGCAAGTACAAAGACCTTCGATAAGTGGTGGCACGGTGTGGCTACCATGCACAATGACCAACCAAAGTATTCTTGTGTCACTGAATATCATAAAAAGAGATTCACTGTGTGTTGTCAACTTTCCTTCTTACGGCTGGTCAATGGGAGCAATGGTTGAGAGGTTATTCAAGCTCAAAGTTGCAAAATCTGAAATTCTGTCTGCCTCAATTCTTTATGAATAAACTAACTTTGTTATCATTCATAATTTTGAAAATTACCCTATAATCTTACACCCCCTTATTTAATGCCATTTACACATATGAGCCCTTATAATGCCATTTAAACATCATATGAACACCGTGTGAGTTGAATTAGTGCTTATAGAGCTAGATTCTGGAGCGGTAGGTACTAGGCTTGAATCCTCGTAGCGCAACATAGAATAGGCTCGCGACCTGGGGGGGGGGGAGGGCGGCCGTGTTGTGATACCTCAACTCTACCTTCGAGCCTAAGCCGTGGGGGGGGTAGGGGGATGTCATGATGCGGTAGCAAATCTGTCCTCCAGGTCGTCCACGGAACATCCCTCTAGGGGGATGGGAGGGAGTATTCCAGTGAAGGCACCTACACGTAACATGTCAACAAAAACCGACCTGGTGTCAAAGGGAGAAACCTTTTGCTATTTATTGACTATCAAGTGGTAAACTTTGACAACTCATAACACGAGTCACAAATGGTCAGGGTGGAAGATAATGGTCTGCGGATACTAGTTATCGACTAGCAAGTACAAATACCTTCAATATGTAGTGGCACAATGTGGCTTCAATGCACAGTGACCAACCAAAGTATGCATATGTCACTAACCATGACCAACAAATTTCACTTCATGTGGTTAACGTTGAAAACGCATAACACGAGTCACAAATGGTCAGAGGGGAAAAAAATGGGTTGGGAACACTAGTTATCAACTAGCAAGTACAAAGACCTTCAACAAGCAGTGGCACGGTATGGCTAGCGTGCACAGTGACCAGCCCAAGGATGCATACGTCAATGACTACGGCCGAATAAGTCCACTATGTGTGGTTGACATTGACAACTCATAACACGAGTCACAAATGGTCAGAGGGAGAGACAATGGTTTGGGAAGCCTATGTATTGACTAGAAAGGACAAAGAACTTCAATACGTTGGGGCACGGTGTGGCTAATATGCAGACCAAACAACCAAACTAGGCATATGTCACTGATCATGACCAGAGAATTTCAATAAGGGTGGTCAACGTAGACCAACCATAACACGAGTCACAAACGGTCAGGAAAGGAAACAATGCCATGGGAATACCGGCTCTCAACTACCAAGTATAACGACAATCAGTCAGTAGTAGCACGGTGTGGCTACCATGCACAATGACCGACCAAACTAGGCATATGTACTGCCTTTGACAAAAGAAATCCGCTGTGTGTGGTCAACGTTGACAACTCATAATACGAGTCACAAATGGTCAGAGGGGGAAACAATGGTTTGGGAACACCAAGTATCAAATAGCAAGCACAAGGGGCTTCAATACGCTGTGGCACGGTGTGGAGACCATGCACGATGACCAACCAAAGCAGGCATATGTCACTGACCATGACCAAATAATGTCACCAAGTATGGTACACTTTGACAACTCATAACACGAGTAACAAATGGTCAGGGTGGCAGATAACGGTTTGTGAATACTAGTTATCGACTAGCAAGTACAAATACCTTCAATATGTAGTGCCACAATGTGGCTTCAATGCACAGTGACCAACCAAATTATGCATATATAACGAACCATGACTAACAAATTTCACTTCATGTGGTCAACGTTGAAAACGCATAACACGATTCACAAATGGTTAGAGGGGAAAACAATGTGCTGGGAACACTAGTTATCAACTAGCAAGTACAAAGACCTTCAACAAGCAGTGGCACGGTATGTCTAGCGTGCACAGTGACCAACCAAAGGATGCATACGTCACTGACTACGCCTGAATAAGTCCACTATGTGTGATCAACATTGACAACTCATAACACGAGTCACAAATGGTCAGAGGGAGAGACAATGGTTTGGGAAGCCTATGTATTGACTATAAAGGACAAAGAACTTCAATACGTAGTGCCACAGTGTGGCTTATATCCACACGAAACAACCAAACTAGGCATATGTCACTAATCATGACCAGAGACTTTCAATATGGGTGGTCAACATTGACCAACCATAACACGAGTCACAAACGGTCAGGAGAGGAAACAATGCTATGGGAATATTGGTTCTCAACTACCAAGTACAACGACCGTCAATCAGTAGTAGCATGGTGTGGCTACCATGCACAATGACCGACCAAAGTAGGCATATATACTGCCTTTGAGCAAAGAAATCCGTTGTGTGTGGTCAACGTTGACAATTCATAATACGAGTCGCAAATGGTCAGAGGGGGAAGCAATGGTTTGGGAATATCTGGTATCAAATAGCAAGCACAAGGGGCTTCAATACGTTGTGGCACGGTGTGGAGACCATGCACGATGACCAACCAAAGTAGGCATATGTCACTGACCATGACCAAATCATGTCACAAAGTGTGGTAAACTTTGACAACTCATAACACGAGTCACAAATGGTCAGGTTGGAAGATAATGGTTTGTGAAGACTAGTTATCGACTAGCAAGTACAAATACCTTCAATATGTAGTTGCACGGTGTGGCTTCAATGCACAGTGACCAACCAAATTATGCATATGTCACTAACCATGACCAACAAATTCCACTTCATGTCGTCAACGTTGAAAACGCATAACACGATTCACAAATGGTCAGAGGGGAAAACAATGGGTTGGGAACACTAGTTATCAACTAGCAAGTACAAAGTCCTTCAACAAGCAGTGGCACGGTATGGCTAGCGTGCACGGTGACCAACCCAAGGATGAATACGTCACTGACTACGACCGAATAAGTCCACTATGTGTGATCAACATTGACAACTCATAACACGAGTCACAAATGGTCAGAGGGAGAGACAATGGTTTGGGAAGCATATGTATTTACTAGAAAGGACAAAGAACTTCAATACGTAGTTGCACGGTGTGCCTAATATGCACACCAAACAACCAAACTAGGCATATGTCACTGATCATGACCAGAGAATTTCAATAAGGGTGGTCAACGTTGACCAACCATAACACGAGTCACAAAAGGTCAGGAGAGGAAACAATGCTATGGTGATATCGGTTCTCAACTACCAAGTACAACGACCTTCAATCAGTAGTAGCACGGTGTGGCTACCATGCACAATGACCGACCAAAGAAGGCATATGTACTACCTTTGACCAAAGAAATCCGCTGTGAGTGGTCAACGTTGACAACTCATAATACGAGTCACAAATGGTCAGAGGGGGAAGCAATGGGTTGGGAACACCAGGCATCAAATAGCAAGCACAAGGGGCTTCAATACGTTGTGGCACGGTGTGGAGACCATGCACGATGACCAACCAAAGTAGGCATATGTCACAAACCATGACAAAATAATGTCACTAAGTGTGGTAAACTTTGACAACTCATAACACGAGTCAGAAATGGTCAGGATGGAAGAGAATGGTTTGTGAATACCAGTTATCGACTAGCAAGTACAAACACCTTCAATATGTAGTGGCACAATGTGGCTACAATGCACAGTGACCAACCAAAGTATGCATATGTTACTAATCATGACCAACAAATTTCACTTCATGTGGTCAACGTTGAAAACGCATAACACGATTCACAAACTTTTAGAGGGGGAAAGAATGGATTGTGAACACTAGTTATCAACCAGCAAGTACAAAGACCTTCAACAAGCCGTGGCACAGTATGGCTAGCGTGTACAGCGACCAACCAAAGGATGCATACGTCACTGACTACGACCGAATAAGTCCACTATGTGTGGTCAACATTGACAAATCATAACACGAGTCACAAATGATCAGAGGGAGAGACAATGGTTTGGAAAGCCTATGTATTGACTAGAAAGGACAAAGAACTTCAATACGTACTGGCACGGTGTGGCTAATATGCACACCAAACAACCAAACTAGGCATATGTCACTGATCATGACCAGAGAATTTCAATAAGGGTGGTCAACGTTGACCAACCATAACACGAGTCACAAACGGTCAGGAGAGGAAACAATGCTATGGGAATATCGGTTCTCAACTACCAAGTACAACGACCTTCAGTCAGTAGTAGCACGGTGTGGCTACTATGCACAATGACCGACCAAATAGGCATATCAACTGCCTTTGACCAAAGAAATCCGCTGTGTGTGGTCAACGTTGACAACTCGTAATACGAGTCACAAATGGTCAGAGGGGGAGACAATGGTTTGGGAACACCAAGTATCAAATAGCAAGCACAAGGAGCATCAATACGCTGTGGCACGGTGTGGAGACCATGCACGATGACCAACCAAAGTAGGCATATGTCACTGACCATGACCAAATAATGTCACCAAGTGTGGTACTTTGACAACTCATAACACGAGTCACAAATGGTCATGGTGGAAGATTATCGTTTGTCAATACTAGTTATCGACTAGCAAGTACAAATACCTTCAATATGTATTGGCACAATGTAGTGGCTTCAATGCACAGTGACCAACCAAAGTATGCATATGTCACTAACCATGACCAACAAATTTCACATAATGTGGTCAACGTTGAAAACGCATAACACGATTCACTAATGGTCAGAGGGGAAAACAATGAGTTGGGAACACTAGTTACCAAATAGCAAGTACAAAGTCCTTCAACAAGCAGTGGCACGGTATGGCTAGCGTGCACAGTGACCAACCAAAGGATGCATACATCACTGACTACAATCGAATAAGTCCATTATGTGTGATCAACATTGACAACTCATAACACGAGTCACAAATGGTCAGAGGGAGAGACAATGGTTTGGGAAGCCTATGTATTGACTAGAAAGGACAAAGAACTTCAATACGTAGTGCCACAGTGTGGCTAATATGCACACGAAACAACCAAACTAGGCATATGTCACTGATCATGACCAGAGACTTTCAATATGGGTGGTCAACATTGACCAACCATAACACGAGTCACAAACGGTCAGGAGAGGAAACAATGCTATGGGAATATTGGTTCTCAACTACCAAGTACAACGACCGTCAATCAGTAGTAGCACGGTGTGGCTACCATGCACAATGACCGACCAAAGTAGGCATATATACTGCCTTCTAGCAAAGAAATCCGTTGTGTGTGGTCAACGTTGACAATTCATAATACGAGTCGCAAATGGTCAGAGGGGGAAGCAATGGTTTGGGAACACATGGTATCAAATAGCAAGCACAAGGGGCTTCAATACGCTGTGGCACGGTGTGGAGACCATGCACGATGACCAACCAAAGTAGGCATATGTCACTGACCATGACCAAATAATGTCACTAAGTGTGGTAAACTTTGACAACTCATAACACGAGTCACAAATGGTCAGGGTGGAAGATAATGGTTTGTGAAGACTAGTTATCGACTAGCAAGTACAAATACCTTCAATATGTAGCGGCACGTCGTGGCTTCAATGCACTGTGACCAACCAAATTATGCATATGTCACTAACCATGACCAACAAATTTCACTTCATGTCGTCAACGTTGAAAACGCATAACACGAGTCACAAATGGTCAGAGGGGAAAACAATGGGTTGGGAACACTAGTTATCAATTAGCAAGTACAAAGACCTTCAACAAGCAGTGGCACGGCATGGATAGCGTTCACGTTGACCAACCCAAGGATGCATACGTCACTGACTACGACCGAATAAGTCCACTATGTGTGATCAACATTGACATCTCATAACACGAGTCACAAATGGTCAGAGGGAGAGACAATGGTTTGGGAACCCTATATATCGACTGGAAACGACAAATAACTTCAATACGTAGTGGCACAGTGTGGCTAATATGCACAACAAACAACCAAACTAGGCATATGTCACTGATCATGACCAGAGAATTTCAATGTGGGTGGTCAACATTGACCAACCATAACACGAGTCACAAACGGTCAGGAGAGGAAACAATGCTATGGGAATATCGGTTATCAACTACCAAGTACAACGAAATTCAGTTAGTAGTATCACGGTGTGGCTACCATGCACAATGACCGGCCAAAGTAGGCATATGTACTGCCTTTGACCAAAGAAATCCGATGTGTGTGGTCAACGTTGACAACTCATAATACGAGTCACAAATGGTCAGAGGGGGAAACAATGGTTTGGGAACACCAGGTATCAAATAGCAAGCACAAGGGGCTCCAGTACATTGTGGCACGGTGTGGAGACCATGCATGATGACCAGCCAAAGTAGGCATATGTCACTAACCATGACCAAATAATGTCACTAAGTGTGGTAAACATTGACAACTCATAACACGACTCACAAATGGTCAAGGTGGAAGATCATGGTTTGTGGATACTAGTTATCGACTAGCAGGTACAAATAACTTCAATATGTAGTGGCACAATGTGGCTTCAATGCACACTGACCATCCAAAGTATGCATATGTCACTGACCATGACAAAAAAAGTTCACTTCATGTGGTCAATGTTGAAAACTCACAACACGAGTCACAGATATTCAGAGGGGGTAGCAATGGTTTGGGAACACTAGCTATCAACTAGAAAGCACATAGACCTTCGATACGTAGTGAAACGGCGTGGGAACCATGTACAGTGACAAACCAAAGTAGGCATAGGTCACTAACCATGACCAAACGGACTTCATAGTGTGTGGTCAATGTTGAAAACTCATAACATGAGTCACAAATGGTCAGAGGGGGGAACCATGGGTTGGGAACACTAGTTATTAACTAGCAAGTAGAAAGATTTTCAACGAGTAGTTGCACGGTGTGGCTAGCATGCACAGTGACCAACCAAAAGATGCACGTGTCACTGACTATGACCGAAGAAGTCCACTATGTACGGTCAACATTGACAACTCATAACACGAGTCACAAATGGTCAGAGGGAGAGACAATGGTTTGGGAACCCTATATATCGACTGGAAACGACAAAGAACTTCAATACATAGTGGCACGTTGTGGCTACTATGCACACCAAACAACCAAAACCAGGCATATGTCACTGACCATGACCAGAGATTTTCAATATGGGTGGTCAACATTCACCAACCACAACACGAGCCACAAACGGTCAGAGGGGGAAACAATGGTATGGGAATATCAGTTCTCAACTAGCAAGTACAGCCACCTTCATTCATTCTAAGCACGGTGTGGCTACCATGTACAATGACCGACCAAAGTAGGTACATGTACTGCCTTTGACCAAAGAAATCCGCTGTGTGTGGTCAATGTTGACAACTCATAATAGGAGTCACAAATGGTCAGAGGGGGAGACAATGGTTTGGGAACACCAGGTATCAACTAGCAAGCACAAGGACCTTCAATAAGCTGTGCCACGGTGTGGATACCATGCTTGATGTCCAACCAAAGTAGGCATATGTCACTGACCATGACCAAATAGTGTCACTAAGTGTTGTAAACTTTGAAAACTCATAACACGAGTCACAAATGGTCAGGGTGCAAGATAATGGTTTGTGAATACTAGTTATCGACTAGCGAGTACAAATACCTTCAATATGTAGTGGCCCTGTGTGGCTACAATGCACAGTGACCAACCAAAGTATGCACATGTCACTGACCATGACCAACAAATTTCACTTCATGTGGTCAACGTTGACAACTCACAACACGAGTTAATGATAGTCAGAGGGGGGTAAGAATGGTTTGGAAACACTAGCTATCAACTAGAAAGCACAAATACCTTCAATACATAGTGACACGGCGTGGTAACCACTGACAGTGATAAACCAAACCAGGGATATGTCACTAACCATGACCAAAGAATTTCAATATGGGTGGTCAACGTTCACAACCCATAACATGAGTCACAAATGGTCAGAGGGGGAAGCAATGGTTTCAAAACACTATGTATCTTCTAGGAAGTACAAATATCTTTCGTGTGTATTGGCACGGTGTGGCTACCGTGCACAATGACTTATCCAAGTAGGCATACATCACTGCTCATAAGCAAAGAAGTTTAGTGTGTGTGGTCAACGGTTACAACTCATAATACAAGTAAAAAATGGGCAGAGGGAGAAACAATGGTTTGCGAATACGTGGTATCGACTAGCAAGTACAAAGACCTTCGATAAGTGGTGGCACGGTGTGGCTACCATGCACAATGACCAACCAAAGTATTCTTGTGTCACCGAATATCATAAAAACAGTTTCACTGTGTGTTGTCAACTTTCCTTCTTACGGCTGGTCAATCAGAGCAATGGTTGAGAGTTTATTCAAGCTCGAAGTTGCAAAATCTGAAATTCGGTCTGCGTCAATTCTTTATGAATAAACTAACTTTGTTATCATTCATAATTTTGAAAAGTACCCTCTAATCTTACACCCCCTTATTTAATGCCCTTTACACATAGGAACCCTTATAATGTCATCTGGACATCATATGAACACCGAGTGAGTTGGCTTAGTGCTTATAGAGCTAGATTCTGGAGCGGTGGGTCCTAGGTTTGAATCCTCGTACGCGCAATATAGAATAGGCTCGCGACCTGGGGGGGGGGG
>SZWC01011596.1:40861-61238 GCA_023375785.1 Penium margaritaceum | reverse complement strand
AGGGGGGTTTCATGATGCAGTCGCAAATCTGTCCTCCAGGTCGTCCACGGAACATCCCTCTAGGGGGGTGGGAGGGATTATTCCAGTGAAGTCACCTACGCGTAACAAGACAACAAAAACCGACCTGGTGTCAAAGGGAAAAACCTTTTGCTATTTATTGACTAGCAAGTGGTAAACTTTGACAACTCATAACACGAGTCACAAATGGTCAGGGTGGAAGATAATGGTCTGCGAATACTAGTTATCGACTAGCAAGTACAAATACTTTCAATATGTAGTGGCACAATGTGGCTTCAATGCACAGTGACCAACCAAAGTATGCATATGTCACTAACCATGACCAACAAAATTCACTTCATGTGGTCAACGTTGACAACGCATAACACGAGCCACAAATGGTCAGAGGGGAAAACAATGGGTTGGGAACACTAGTTATCAACTAGCAAGTACAAAGACCTTCAACAAGCAGTGGCACGGTATGGCTAGCATGCACAGTGACCAGCCCAAGGATGCATACGTCAATGATTACGGCCGAATAAGTCCACTATGTGTGGTCGACATTGACAACTCATAACACGAGTCACAAATGGTCAGAGGGAGAGACAATGGTTTGGGAAGCCTATGTATTGACTAGAAAGGAAAAAGAACTTCAATACGTAGTGGCACGGTGTGGCTAATATGCACACCAAACAACCAAACTAGGCATATGTCACTGATCATGACCAGAGAATTTCAATAAGGGTGGTCAACGTAGACCAACCATAACACGAGTCACAGGCGGTCAGGAAAGGAAAAAATGCTATGGGAATATCGGTTCTCAACTACCAAGTACAACGACATTCAGTCAGTAGTAGCACGGTGTCGCTACCATGCACAATGACCGACCAAACTAGGCATATGTACTGCCTTTGACCAAAGAAATCTGCTGTGTGTGGTCAACATTGACAACTCATAATACGAGTCACATATGGTCAGAGGGGGAAACAATGGTTTGGGAACACCAAGTATCAAATAGCAAGCACAAGGGGCTTCAATACGCTGTGGCACGGTGTGGAGACCATGCACGATGACCAACCAAAGCAGGCATATGTCACTGACCATGACAAAATAATGTCACCAAGTATGGTACACTTTGAAAACTCATAACACGAGTCACAAATGGTCAGGGTGGCAGATAATGGGTTGTGAATACTAGTTATCGACTAGCAAGTACAAATACCTTCAATATGTAGTGGCACAATGTGCCTTCAATGCACAGTGACCAACCAAAGTATGCATATATGCCTAACCATGACTAACAAATGTCACTTCTTGTGGTCAACGTTGAAAACGCATAACACGAGTCACAAATGGTCAGAGGGGAAAACAATGCGTTGGGAACACTAGTTATCAACTAGCAAGTACAAAGACCTTCAACAAGCAGTGGCATGGTATGGCTAGCGTGCACAGTGACCAACTAAAGGATGCATACGTCACTGACTACGACCGAATAAGTCCACTATGTGTGATCAACATTGACAACTCATAACACGAGTCACAAATGGTCAGAGGGAGAGACAATGGTTTGTGAAGCATATGTATTGACTAGAAAGGACAAATAACTTCAATACGTAGTGGCACGGTGTGCCTAATATGCACACCAAACAACCAAACTAGGCATATGTCACTGATCATGACCAGAGAATTTCAATAAGGGTGGTTAACGTTGACCAACCATAACACGAGTCACAAAAGGTCACGAGAGGAAACAATGCTATGGGAATATCGGTTCTCAACTACCAAGTACAACGACCTTCAATCAGTAGTAGCACGGTGTGGCTACCATGCACAATGACCGACCAAAGTAGGCATATGTACTGCCTTTGACCAAAGAAATCCGCTGTGTGTGGTCAACGTTGACAACTCATAATACGAGTCACAAATGGTCAGAGGGGGAAGAAATGGGTTGGGAACACCAGGCATCAAATAGCAAGCACAAGGGGCTTCAATACGTTGTGGCACGGTGTGGAGACCATGCACGATGACCAACCAAAGTAGGCATATGTCACAAACCATGAAAAAATAATGCCACTAGGTGTGGTAAACTTTGACAACTCATAACACGAGTCACAAATGGTCAGGATGGAAGATAATGGTTTGTGAATACTAGTTATCGACTAGCAAGTACAAAAACCTTCAATATGTAGTGGCACAATGTGGCTACAATGCACAGTGACCAACCAAAGTATGCATATGTCACTAACCATGACCAACAAATTTCACTTCATGTGGTCAACGTTGAAAACGCATAACACGATTCACAAATGGTCAAATGGGAAAACAATGCGTTGGGATCACTAGCTATCAACTAGCAAGTACAAAGACCTTCAACAAGCAGTGGCAGGGTATGGCTAGCTTGCACAGTGACCAACCCAAGGATGCATACGTCACTGACTATGACCGAATAAGTCCACTATGTGTGGTCAACATTGATACTCATAACACGAGTCACAAATGGTCAGAGGGAGAGACAATGGTTTGGGAAGCCTATGTATTGACTAGAAAGGACTTCAATACGTAGTGGCACGGTGTGGCTAATATGCACACCAAACAACCAAACTAGGCATATGTCACTGATCATGACCAGAGAATTTCAATAAGGGTGGTTAACGTTGACCAACCATAACACGAGTCACAAATGGTCAGGAGAGGGAACAATGCTATGGGAATATCGGTTCTCAACTACCAAGTACAACGACCTTCAGTCAGTAGTAGCACCGTGTGGCTACTATGCACAATGACCGACCAAACTAGGCATATGTACTGCATTTGACCAAAGAAATCCGCTGTGTGTGGTCAACGTTGACAACTCATAATACGAGTCGCAAATGGTCAGAGGGGGAAGAAATGGTTTCGGAACACCTGGTATCAAATAGCAAGAACAAGGGGCTTCAATACGTTGTGGCACGGTGTGGAGACCATGCACGATGACCAACCAAAGTAGGCATATGTCACTGATCATGACCAAATAATGTCACTAAGTGTGGTAAACTTTGACAACTCATAACAAGAGTCACAAATGGTCAGGGTGGAAGATAATGGTTTGTGAAGACTAGTTATCGACTAGCAAGTACAAATACCTTCAATATGTAGTGGCACGGTGTGGCTTCAATGCAGAGTGACCAACCAAAGTATGCATATGTCACTAACCATGACCAACAAATTTCACTTCATGTCGTCAACGTTGAAAACGCATAACACGAGTCACAAATGGTCAGAGGGGAAAACAATGGGTTGGGAACACTAGTTATCAACTAGCAAGTACAAAGACCTTCAACAAGCAGTGGCACGGTATGGCTAGCGTGCACGGTGACCAACCCAAATATGCATACGTCACTAACTACGACCGAATAAGTCCACTATGTGTGATCAACATTGACAACTCATAACACGAGTCACAAATGTTCAGAGGGAGAGACAATGGTTTGGGAACCCTATATATCGACTGGAAACGAAAAAGAACTTCAATACGTAGTGGCACGGTGTGGCTAATATGCACACCAAACAGCCAAACTAGGCATATGTCACTAATCATGACCAGAGAATTTCAATGTGGGTGGTCAACATTGACCAACCACAACACGAGTCACAAACAGTCAGGAGAGGAAACAATGCTATGGGAATATCGGTTCTCAACTACCAAGTACAACGAAATTCAGTTAGTAGTATCACGGTGTGGCTACCATGCACAATGACCAGCCAAAGTAGGCATATGTCACTAACCATGACCAAATAATGTAACTAAGTGTGGTAAACTTTGAAGACTCATAACACGACTCACAGATGGTCAGTGTGGAAGATCATGGTTTGTGGATACTAGTTATCGACTAGCAAGTCCAAATACCTTCAATATGTAGTGGCAAAATGTGGCTTCAATGCACAGTGACCATCCAATGTATGCATATGTCACTGACCATGATGAAAAAATTTCACTTCATGTGGTCAATGTTGACAACTCACAACACGAGTCACAGATATTCAGAGGGGGTAGCAATGGTTTGGGAACACTAGCTATCAACTAGAAAGCACATAGACATTCGATACGTAGTGAAACGGTGTGGTAACCATGTACAGTGACAAACCAAAGTAGGCATATGTCACTAACCATGACCAAACGGATTTCACAGTGTGTGGTCATCGTTGAAAACTCATAACATGAGTCACAAATGGTCAGAGGGGGGAGCCATGGGTTGGGAACACTATTTATTAACTAGCAAGTAGAAAGATTTTCAACAAGTAGTGGCATGGTGTGGCTAGCATGCACAGTGACCTACCAAAGGATGCATGTGTCACTGACTATGACCGAAGAAGTCCACTATGTACGGTCAACATTGACAACTCATGAAACGAGTCACAAATGGTCAGAGGGAGAGACAATGGTTTGGGAACTCTATATATGGACTGGAAACGACAAAGAACTTCAATACGTAGTGGCACGTTGTGGCTACTATGCACACCAAACAACCAAAACCAGGCATATATCACTGACCATGACCAGAGATTTTCAACATGGGTGGTCAACATTCACCAACCACAACACGAGTCACAAACGGTCAGAGGGAGAAACAATGGTCTGGGAATAGTAGTTCTCAATTAGCAAGTACAGCGACCTTCAATCATTATAAGCACGGTGTGGCTACCATGCACAATGACCAACCAAAGTAGGCACATGTACTGCCTTTGACCAAAGAAATCCGCTGTGTGTGGTCAATGTTGACAACTCATAATAGGAGTCACAAATGGTCAGAGGGGGAGACAATGGTTTGGGAACACCAGGTATCAACTAGCAAGCACAAGGACCTTCAATAAGCTGTGCCACGGTGTGGATACCATCCACGATGTCCAACCAAAGTAGGCATATGTCACTGACCATTACCAAATAATGTCACTACTTTGACAACTCATAACACGAGTCACAAATGGTCAGGGCGCAAGATAATGGTTTGTGAATACTAGTCATCGACTAGCAAGTACAAATACCTTCAATATGTAGTGGCACCGTGTGGCTACAATGCACAGTGACCAACCAAAGTATGCACATGTCACTGACCATGACCAACAAATTTCACTTCATGTGGTCAACGTTGACAACTCACAACACAAGTTACTGATAGTCAGAGGGGGTAACAATGGTTTGGAAACACTAGCTATCAACTAGAAAGCACAATGACCTTCAATACACAGTGACACGGCGTGGTAACCACTGACAGTGACAAACCAAACTAGGCATATGTCACTAACCATGACCAAATAATTTCAATATGGGTGGTCAACGTTCACAACTTATAACATGAGTCACAAATGGTCAGAGGGGGAAGCAATGGTTTCAAAACGCTATGTATCTTCTAGGAAGTACAAATATCTACCGTGTGTATTGGCACGGTGTGGCTACCGTGCACAATGACCTATCCAAGTAGCCATACATCACTGCTCATGACCAAAGAAGTTTCGTGTGTGTGGTCAACGTTCACAACTCATAATACAAGTAAAAGATGGGCAGAGGGAGAAACAATGGTTTGGGAATACGTGATATCGACTAGCAAGTACAAAGACCTTCGATAAGTGGTGGCACGGTGTGGCTACCATGCACAATGACCAACCAAAGTATTCTTGTGTCACTGAATATCATAAAAAGAGTTTCACTGTGTGTTGTCAACTTTCCTTCTTACGGCTGGTCAATGGGAGCAATGGTTGAGAGGTTATTCAAGCTCAATGTTGCAAAATCTGAACTTCTGTCTGCATCGATTCTTTATGAATAAACTAACTTTGTTATCATTCATAATTTTGAAAACTACCCTCTAATCTTACACCCCCTTATTTAATGCCCTTTACACATAGGAGCCCTTATAATGCCATTTGGACATCATATGAACACCGTGTGAGTTGGCTTAGTGCTTATAGAGCTAGATTCTGGAGCGGTAGGTCCTAGGCTTGAATCCTCGTACGCGCAACATAGAATAGGCTCGCGACCTGGGGGAGGGGGGGCGACCGTGTTGTGATACCTCAACTCTACCTTCGAGCCTAAGCCGTGGGGGGGTAGGGGATGTCATGATGCGGTTGCAAATCTGTCCTCCAGGTCGTCCACGGAACATCCCTCTAGGGGGGTGGGAGGGAGTATTCCAGTGAAGGCACCTACCAGTAACAAGTCAAAAAAAACCGACCTGGTGTCAAAGGGAGAAACCTTTAGCCATTTATTGACTAGCAAGTGGTAAACTTTGACAACTCATAACACGAGTCACAAATGGTCAGGGTGGAAGAAAATGGTCTGCGAATACTAGTTATCGACTAGCAAGTACAAATACCTTCAATATGTAGTGGCACAATGTGGCTTCAATGCACAGTGACCAACCAAAGTATGCATATGTCACTAACCATGACCAACAAATTTCACTTCATGTGGTCAACGTTGAAAACGCATAACACGAGTCACAAATGGTCAGATGGGAAAACAATGGGTTGGGAACACTAGTTATCAACTAGCAAGTACAAAGACCTTCAACAAGCAGTGGCACGGTATGGCTAGCGTGCACAGTGACCAGCCCAAGGATGCATACGTCAGTGACTACGGCCGAATAAGTCCACTATGTGTGGTCGACATTGACAACTCATAACACGAGCCACAAATGGTCAGAGGGAGAGACAATGGTTTGGGAAGCCTATGTATTGACTAGAAAGGACAAAGAACTTCAATACGTAGTGGCACGGTGTGGCTAATATGCACACCAAACAACCAAACTAGGCATATGTCACTGATCATGACCAGAGAATTTCAATAAGGGTGGTCAACGTAGACCAACCATAACACGAGTCACAGACGGTCAGGAAAGGAAACAATGCTATCGGAACATCGGTTCTCAACTACCAAGTACTACGACATTCAGTCAGTAGTAGCATGGTGTGGCTACCATGCACAATGACCGACCAAACTAGGCATATGTACTGCCTTTGACCAAAGAAATCCGCTGTGTGTGGTCAACGTTGACAACTCATAATACGAGTCAAAAATGTTCAGAGGGGGAAACAATGGTTTGGGAACACCAAGCATCAAATAGCAAGCACAAGGGGCTTCAATACGCTGTGGCACCGTGTGGAGACCATGCACGATGACCAACCAAAGCAGGCATATGTCACTGACCATGACCAAATAATGTCACCAAGTATGGTACACTTTGACAACTCATAATATGAGTCACAAATGGTCAGGGTGGCAGATAATGGTTTCTGAATACTAGTTATCGACTAGCAAGTACAAATACCTTCAATATGTAGTGGCACAATGTGGCTTCAATGCACAGTGACCAACCAAAGTATGCATATATCACTAACCATGACTAACAAATTTCACTTCATGTTGTCAATGTTGAAAACGCATAACACGATTCACAAATGGTCAGAGGGGAAAACAATGTGTTGGGAACACTAGTTCTCAACTAGCAAGTACAAAGACCTTCAACAAGCAGTGGCACGGTATGGCTAGCGTGCACAGTGACCAACCAAAGGATGCATACGTCACTGACTACAACCGAATAAGTCCACTATGTGTGGTCGACATTGACAATTCATAACACGAGTCACAAATGGTCAGAGGGAGAGACAATGGTTTGGGAAGCCTATGTATTGACTGGAAAGGACAATGAACTTGAATAAGTAGTGGCACGGTGTGGCTAATATGTACACCAAACAACCAAAATAGGCATATGTCACTGACCATGACTAGAGACTTTCAATAAGGGTGGTCAACGTAGACCAACCATAACACGAGTCAAAAATGGTCAGGAAAGGAAACAATGCTATCGGAATATCGGTTCTCAACTACCAAGTACTACGACAATCAGTCAGTAGTAGCACGGTGTGGCTACCATGCACAATGACCGACCAAACTAGGCATATGTACTGCCTTTGACCAAAGAAATCCGCTGTGTGTGGTCAACGTTGACATCTCATAATACGAGTCACAAATGGTCAGAGGGGGAAACAATGGTTTGGGAACACCAAGTATCAAATAGAAAGCACAAGGGGCTTCAATACGCTGTGGCACGGTGTGGAGACCATGCACAATGACCAACCAAAGTAGGCATATGTCAGTGACCATGACCAAATAATTTCACCAAGTGTGGTAAACCTTGACAACTCATAACACGAGTCAAAAATGGTCAGGGTGGAAGATAATGGTTTGTGCGTGCTAGTTCTTGACTAGAAAGTACAGATACCTTCAATATGTAGTGGCACAATGTGGCTTCAATGCACAGTGACCAACCAAAGTATGCATATGTCACTAACCATGACGAACAAATTTCACTTCATGTGATCAACGTTGAAAACGCATAACACGAGTCATAAATGGTCAGAGGGGAAAATAATGCGTTGGGATCACTAGCTATCAACTAGCAAGTACAAAGACCATCAACAAGCAGTGGCAGGGTATGGCTAGCGTGCACAGTGACCAACCCAAGGATGCATACGTCACTGATTACGACAGAATATGTCCACTATGTGTGGTCAACATTGACAACTCATAATACGAGTCACAAATGGTTTGAGGGAGAGACAATGGTTTGGGAAGCCTATGTATTGACTAGAAAGGACAAAGAACTTCAATACGTAGTGGCACGGTGTGGCTAATATGCACACCAAACAACCAAACTAGGCATATGTCACTGATCATGACCAGAGAATTTCAATAAGGGTGGTCAACGTTGACCAACCATAACACGAGTCACAAAAGGTCAGGAGAGGAAACAATGCCATGGGAATATCGGTTCTCAACTACCAAGAACAACGACCTGCAATCAGTAGTAGCACGGTGTGGCTACCATGCACAATGACCGACCAAAGTAGGCATATGTACTGCCTTTGACCAAAGATATCCGTTGTGTGTGGTCAACGTTGACAACTCATAATACGAGTCACAAATGGTCAGAGGGGGAAGAACTGGGTTGGGAACACCAGGCATCAAATAGCAAGGACAATGGGCTTCAAAACGTTGTGGCACGGTGTGGAGACCATGCACGATGACCAACCAAAGTAGGCATAGGTCACAAACCATGACAAAATAATGCCACTAAGTGTGGTAAACTTTGACAACTCATAACACGAGTCACAAATGGTCAGGGTGGAAGATAATGGTCGGTGAATTCTAGTTATTGACTAGCAAGTACAAACACCTTCAATATGTAGTGGCACAATGTGGCTTCAATGCACAGTGACCAACCAAAGTATGCATATGTCACAAACCATGACCAACAAATTTCACATAATGTGGCCAACGTTGAAAACGCATAACACGAGTCACAAATGGTCAGAGGGGAAAACAATGAGTTGGGAACACTAGTTACCAACTAGCAAGTACAAAGACTTCAACAAGCAGTGGCACGGTATGGCTAGCGTGCACAGTGACCAACCAAAGGATGCATACGTCACTGACTACAACCGAATAAGTCCACTATATGTGATCAACATTGACAACTCATAACACGAGTCACAAATGGTTTGGGAAGCCTATGTATTGACTAGAAAGGACAAAGAACTTCAATACGTAGTGTTACAGTGTGGCTAATATGCACACAAAATGACCAAACTAGGCATATGTCACTGATCATGACCAGAGTCTTTCAATATGGGTGGTCAACATTGACCAACCATAACACGAGTCACAAACGGTCAGGAGAGGAAACAGTGCTATGGGAATATTGGTTCTCAACTACCAAATACAACGACCGTCAATCAGTAGTAGCACGGTGTGGCTACCATGCACAATGACCGACCAAAGTAGGCATATATACTGCCTTTTAGCAAAGAAATCCGTTGTGTGTGGTCAACGTTGACAATTCCTAATACGAGTCGCAAATGGTCATAGGGGGAAGCAATGGTTTGGGAACACCTGGTATCAAATAGCAAGCACAGGGGGCTTCAATACGTTGTGGCACGGTGTGGAGACCATGCACGATGACCAACCAAAGTAGGCATATGTCACTGACCATGACCAAATAATGTCACTAAGTGTGGTAAACTTTGACAACTCATAACACGAGTCACAAATGGTCAGGGTGGAAGATAATGGTTTGTGAAGACTAGTTATCGACTAGCAAGTACAAATACCTTCAATATGTAGTGGCACGGTGTGGCTTCAATGCAGAGTGACCAACCAAATTATGCATATGTCACTAACCATGACCAACAAATTTCACTTCATGTCGTCAAGGTTGAAAACGCATAACACGGGTCACAAATGGTCAGAGGGGAAAACAATGGGTTGGGAACACTAGTTATCAACTAGAAATTACAAAGACCTTCAACAAGCAGTGGCACGGTATGGCTAGCGTGCACCGTGACCAACCCAAGGATGCATACGTCACTGACTATGACCGAATAAGTCAACTATGTGTGATCAACATTGAAAACTCATAACACGATTCACAAATGGTCAGAGGGAGAGACAATGGTTTGGGAACCCTATATATCGACTGGAAACGACAAAGAACTTCAATACGTAGTGGCACGGTGTGGCTAATATGCATACCAAACAACCAAACTAAGCATATGTCACTGATCATGACCAGAGAATTTCAATGTGGGTGGTCAACATTGACCAACAATAACACGAGTCACAAACGGTCAGGAGAGGAAACAATGCTATGGGAATATCGGTTCTCAACTACCAAGTACAACGAAATTCAGTTAGTAGTATCACGGTGTGGCTACCTCGCACAATGACCGGTCAAAGTAGGCATATGTACTGCCTTTGACCAAAGAAATCCGCTGTGTGTGGACAACGTTGACAACTCATAATACGAGTCACTAATGGTCAGAGGGGGAAACAATGGTTTGGGAACACCAGGTATCAAATAGCAAGCACAAGGGGCTTCAATACATTGTGTCACGGTGTGGAGACCATGCACGATGACCAGCCAAAGTAGGCATATGTCACTAACCATGACCAACTAATGTCACTAAGTGTGGTAAACTTTGACAACTCATAACACGACTCACAAATGGTCAGGGTGGAAGATCATGGTTTGTGGATACTAGTTATTGACTAGCAAGTACAAATACCTTCAATATGTAGTGGCACAATGTGGCTTTAATGCACAGTGACCATCCAAAGTATGCATATGTCATTGACCATGATCAAACAATTTCACTTCATGTGGTCAATGTTGAAAACTCACAACACGAGTCACGGATATTCAGAGGGGGTAGCAATGGGTTGGGAATACTAGCTATCAACCAGAAAGTACATAGACCTTCGATACCTAGTGAAACGGCGTGGTAACCATGTACAGTGACAAACCAAAGTAGGCATATGTCACTAACCATGACCAAACGGATTGCACAGTGTGTGGTCAACGTTGAAAACTCATAACATGAGTCACAAATGGTCAGAGGGGGAACCATGGGTTGGGAACAGTAGTTATTAACTAGCAAGTAGAAAGATTTTCAACAAGTAGTGGCACGGTGTGGCTAGCATGCACAGTGACCAACCAAATGATGCATGTGTCACTGACTATGACCGAAGAAGTCCACTATGTACGGTCAACAGTGACAACACATAACACGAGTCACAAATGGTCAGAGGGAGAGACAATGGTTTGGGAACCCTGTATATTGACTGGAAACGACAAAGAACTTCAATACGTAGTGGCACGTTGTCGCTGCTATGCACACCAAACAACCAAAACCAGGCATATGTCACTGACCATGACCAGAGATTTTCAATATGGGTGGTCAACATTCACCAACCACAACACGAGTTAAAAACGGTCAGAGGGGGAAACAATGGTCTGGGAATATCAGTTCTCAACTAGCAAGTACAGCAACCTTCAATCATTATAAGCACGGTTTGGCTACCATGCACAGTGACCAACCAAAGTAGGCACATTTACTGCCTTTGACCAAAGAAATCCGCTGTGTGTGGTCAATGTTGACACCTCACAATAGGAGTCACAAATGGTCATAGGGGGAGACAATGGTTTGGGAACACCAGGTATCAACTAGCAAGCACAAGGACCTTCAATAAGCTGTGCCACGGTGTGGATACCATGCACGATGTCCAACCAAAGTAGGCATATGTCACTGACCATGACCAAATAATGTCACTAAGTGTTGTAAACTTTGACAACTCATAACACGAGTCACAAATGGTCAGGGTGCAAGATAATGGTTTGTGAATACTAGCTATTGACTAGCAAGTACAAATACCTTCAGTATGTAGTGGCACCGTGTGGCTACAATGCACAGTGACCAACCAAAGTATGCACATGTCACTGGCCATGACCAACAAATTTCACTCCATGTGGTCAACGTTGACAACTCACAACACAAGTTAATGATAGTCAGAGAGGGGTAAGAATGGTTTGGAAACACTAGCTATCAACTAGAAAGCACAAAGACCTTCAATACATAGTGACACGGCGTGGTAACCACCGACAGTGATAAACCAAACCAGGCATATGTCACTAACCATGACCAAAGAATTTCAATATGGGTGGTCAACGTTCACAACCCATAACATGAGTCACAAATTGTCAGAGGGGGAAGCAATGGTTTCAAAATACAATGTATCTTCTAGGAAGTACAAATATCTTTTGTGTGTATTGGCACGGTGTGGCTACCGTGCACAATTACCTATCCAAGTAGGCATACATCACTGCTCATGACCGAAAAAGTTTAGTGTGTGTGGTCAATGGTTACAACTCATAATAAAAGTAACAAATGGGCAGAGGGAGAAACAATGGTTTGGGAATACGTGGTATCGACTAGCAAGTACAAAGACCTTCGATAAGTGGTGGCACGGTGTGGCTACCATGCACAATGACCAACCAAAGTATTCTTGTGTCACTGAATATCATAAAAAAAGTTTCACTGTGTGTTGTCAACTTTCCTTCTTACGGCTGGTCAATCAGAGCAACGGTTGAGAGGTTATTCAAGCTCGAAGTTGCAAAATCTGAAATTATATCTGCGTCAATTCTTTGTGAATAAACTAACTTTGTTATCATTCATAATTTTGAAAACTACCCTCTAATCTTACACCCCCTTATTTAATGCCCTTTACACATAGGAACCCTTATAATGTCATTTGGACATCATATGAACACCGTGTGAGTTGGCTTAGTGCTTATAGAGTTAGATTCTGGAGCGGTAGGTCCTAGGTTTGAATCCTCGTACGCGCAACATATAATAGGCTCGCGACCTGGGGGGGGGGGGCGGCTGTGTTGTGATACCTCAACTCTACCTTCGATCCTAAGCCGTGGGGGGGTAGGGGGGATGTCATTATGCGGTCGCAAATCTGTCCTCCGGGTCGTCCACGGAACATCCCTCTAGGGGGGTGGGAGGGAGTATTCCAGTGAAGGCACCTACGCGTAACAAATCAACAAAAACCAACCTGGTATCAAAGGGAGAAACCTTTTGCTATTTATTGACTAGCAAGTGTGGTAAACTTTGAAAACTCATAACACGAGTCACAAATGGTCGGGATGGAAGATAATGGTTTGTAAATACTAGTTATTGACTAGCAAGTACAAATACCTTCAATATGTAGTGGCACAATGTGGCTACAATGCACAGTGACCAACCAAAGTATGCATATGTCACCAACCATGACCAACACATTTCACTTCATGTGGTCAACGTTGAAAACGCATAACACGATTCACAAATGGTCAGAGGGGGAAACAATGGATTGTGAACACTAGTTATCAACCAGCAAGTACAAAGACCTTCAACAAGCAGTGGCACGGTATGGCTAGCCTGTACAGTGACCAGCCCAAGGATGCATACGTCACTGACTACGACCGAATAAGTCCACTATGTGTGGTCAACATTGACAAATCATAACACGAGTCACAAATGATCAGAGGGAGAGACAATGGTTTGGGAAGCCTATGTATTGACTTGAAAGGACAAAGAACTTCAATACGTACTGGCACGGTGTGGCTAATATGCACACCAAACACCCAAACTAGGCATATGTCACTGATCATGACCAGAGAATTTCAATAAGGGTGGTCAACGTTGACCAACCATAACACGAGTCACAATTGGTCAGGAGAGGAAACAATGCTATGGGAATATCGGTTATCAACTACCAAGTACAACGACCTTCAGTCAGTAGTAGCACGGTGTGGCTACCATGCACAATGACCGACCAAACTAGGCATATGTACTGCCTTTGACCAAAGAAATCCACTGTGTGTGGTCAACGTTGACAACTCATAATACGAGTCACTAATGGTCAGAGGGGGAAACAATGGTTTGGGAACACCAAGTATCAAGTAGCAAGCACAAGGGGCATCAATACGCTGTGGCACGGTGTGGAAACCATGCACGATGACCAACCAAAGTACGCATATGTCACTGACCATGACCAAATAATGTCACCAAGTGTGGTACTTTGACAACTCATAACACGAGTCACAAATGGTCAGGGTGGAAGGTTATGGTTTTTCAATACTAGTTATCGACTAGCAAGTACAAATACCTTCAATATGTAGTGGCACAATGTGGCTTCAATGCACAGTGACCAACCAAAGTATGCATATGTCACTAACCATGACCAACAAATTTCACATAATGTGGTCAACGTTGAAAACGCATAACACGATTCACAAATGGTCAGAGGGGAAAACAATGAGTTGGGAACACTAGTTATCAACAAACAAAGACCTTCAACAAGCAGTGGCACGGTATGGCTAGCGTGCACAGTGACCAACTAAACGATGCATACGTCACTGACTACAACCGAATAAGTCCACTATGTGTGATCAACATTGACAACTCATAACACGAGTCGCAAATGGTCAGAGGGAGAGACAATGGTTTGGGAAGCCTATGTATTGACTAGAAAGGACAAAGAACTTCAATACGTAGTGCCACAGTGTGGCTAATATGCACACCAAACAACCAACTAGGCATATGTCACTGATCATGACCAGAGACTTTCAATATGGGTGGTCAACATTGACCAACCATAACACGAGTCACAAACGGTCATGAGAGGAAAGAATGCTATGGGAATATTGGTTCTCAACTACCAAGTACAACGACCGTCGATCAGTAGTAGCACGGTGTGCCTACCATGCACAATGACCGACCAAAGTAGGCATATATACTGCCTTTGAGCAAAGAAATCCGTTGTGTGTGGTCAACGTTGACAATTCATAATACGAGTCGCAAATGGTCAGAGGGGGAAGCAATGGTTTGGGAACACCTGGTATAAAATAGAAAGCACAAGGGGCTTCAATACGTTGTGGCACGGTGTGGAGACCATGCACGATGACCAACCAAAGTAGGCATATGTCACTCACCATGACCAAATAATGTCACTAAGTGTGGTAAACTTTGACAACTCATAACACGAGTCACAAATGGTCAGGGTGGAAGATAATGGTTTGTCAAGACTAGTTATCGACTAGCAAGTACAAATACATTCAATATGTAGTGGCACGGTGTGGCTTCAGTGCACAGTGACCAACCAAATTATGCATATGTCACTAACCATGACCAACAAACTTCACTTCATGTCGTCGACGTTGAAAACGCATAACACGAGTCACAAATGGTCAGAGGGGAAAACAATGGGCTGGGAACACTAGTTATCAACTAGCAAGTACAAATACCTTCAACAAGCAGTGGCACGGTACGGCTAGCGTGCACGGTGACCAACCCAAGGATGCATACGTCACTGACTACGACCGAACAAGCCCACTATGTGTGATCAACATTGACAACTCATAACACGAGTCACAAATGGTCAGAGGGAGAGACAATGGTTTGGGAACCCTATATATCGACTGGAAACGACAAAGAACTTCAATACGTAGTGGCACGTTGTGGCTACTATGCACACCAAACAACCAAAACCAGGCATATGTCACTGACCATGACCAGAGATTTTCAACATGGGTGGTCAACATTCACCAACCACAACACGAGTCACAAACGGTCAGAGGGAGAAACAATGGTCTGGGAATATCAGTTCTCAACTAGCAAGTACGGCGACCTTCAATCATTACAAGCACGGTGTGGCTACCATGCACAATGACCGACCAAAGTAGGCACATGTACTGCCTTTGACCAAATAAATCCGCTGTGTGTGGTCAATGTTGACAACTCATAATAGGAGTCACAAATGGTCAGAGGGGGAGACAATGGTTTGGGAACACCAGGTATCAACTAGCAAGCACAAGGACCTTCAATAAGCTGTGCCACGGTGTGGATACCATGCACGATGTCCAACCAAAGTAGGCATATGTCNACTAGTTATCGACTAGCAAGTACAAATACCTTCAATATGTAGTGGCACCGTGTGGCTACAATGCACAGTGACCAACCAAAGTATGCACATGTCACTGACCATGACCAACAAATTCCACTTCATGTGGTCAACGTTGACAACTCACAACACGAGTTAATGATAGTCAGAGGGGGTAACAATGGTTTGGAAACACTAGCTATCAACTAGAAAGCACAAAGACCTTCAATACATAGTGACACGGCATGGTAACCACTGACAGTGATAAACCAAACCAGGCATATGTTACTAACCATGACCAAAGAATTTCAAAATGGGTGGTCAACGTTCACAACCCATAACATGAGTCGCAAATGGCCAGAGGGGGAAGCAATGGTTTCAAAACACTATGTATCTTCTAGGAAGTACAAATACTTTCGTGTGTATTGGCACGGTGTGGCTACCGTGCACAATGACCTATCCAAGTAGGCATACATAACTGCTCATGACCGAAGAAGTTTAGTGTGTGTGGTCAACGGTTACAACTCATAACAAAAGCAACAAATGGGCATAGGGAGAAACAATGGTTTGGGAATACGTGGTATCGACTAGCAAGTACAAAGACCTTCGATAAGTGGTGGCACGGTGTGGCTACCATGCACAATGACCAACCAAAGTATTCTTGAGTCACTGAATATCATAAAAAGAGTTTCACTGTGTGTTGTCAACTTTCCTTCTTACGGCTGGTCAATCAGAGCAATAATTGAGAGGTTATTCAAGCTCGAAGTTGCAAAATCTGAAATTCTGTCTTCGTCAATTCTTTATAAAAAAACTAACTTTGTTGTCATTCATAATTTTGAAAACTACCCTCTAATCTTACACCCCCTTATTTAATGCCCTTTACACATAGGAACCCTTGTAATGTCATTTGGACATCATATGAACACCATGTGAGTTGGCTTAGTGCTTATAGAGTTAGATTCTGGAGCGGTAGGTCCTAGGTTTGAANCATAACACGAGTCACAAATGGTCAGGGTGCAAGATAATGGTTTGTGAATACTAGTTATCGACTAGCAAGTACAAATACCTTCAATATGTAGTGGCACCGTGTGGCTACAATGCACAGTGACCAACCAAAGTATGCACATGTCACTGACCATGACCAACAAATTTCACTTCATGTGGTCAACGTTGACAACTCACAACACGAGTTACTGATAGTCAGAGGGCGGTAACAATGGTTTGGAAACACTAGCTATCAATTAGAAAGCACAATGACCTTCAATACATAGTGACACGGCGTGGTAACCACTGACAGTGACAAACCAAACTAGGCATATGTCACTAAACATGACCAAAGAATTTCAATATGGGTCGTCATCGTTCACAACCCATAACATGAGTCACAAATGGTCTGAGTGGGGAGCAATGGTTTCAAAACGCTATGTATCTTCTAGGAAGTACAAATATCTACCATGTGTATTGGCACAGTGTGGCTACCGTGCACAATGACCTATCCAAGTAGCCATACATCACTGCTCATTACCAAATAAGTTTAGTGTGTGTGGTCAACGTTCACAACTCATAATACACGTAAAAAATGGGCAGAGGGAGAAACAATGGTTTGGGAATACGTGATATCGACTAGCAAGTACAAAGACCTTCAATAAGTGGTGGCACGGTGTGGCTACCATGCACAATGACCAACCAAAGTATTCTTGTGTCACTGAATATCATAAAAAGAGTTTCACTGTGTGTTGTCAACTTTCCTTCTTACGGCTGGTCAATGGGAGCAATGGTTGAGAGGTTATTCAAGCTCAATGTTGCAAAATCTGAACTTCTGTCTGTGTCCATTTTTTATGAATAAACTTACTTTGTTATCATTCATAAATTTGAAAACTACCCTCTCATCTTACACCCCCTTATTTAATGCCCTTTACACATAGGAGCCCTTATAATGCCATTTGGACATCATATGAACACCGTGTGAGTTGGCTTAGTGCTTATAGAGCTAGATTCTGGAGCGGTAGGTCCTAGGCTTAAATCCTCGTACGCGCAACATAGAATAGGCTCGCGACCTGGGGGGGGGGGGCGGCCGTGTTGTGATACCTCAACTCTACCTTCGAGCCTAAGCCGTGGGGGGGTAGGGGGGTATCATGACGCGGTCGCAAATCTGTCCTCCAGGTCGTCCACGGATCATCCCTCTAGGGGGGTGGGAGGGAGTATTCCAGTGAAGGCACCTACGCGTAACAAGTCAACAAAAACCGACCTGGTGTCAAAGGGAGAAACCTTTTGCTCTTTATTGACTAGCAAGTGGTAAACATTGACAACTCATAACACGAGTCACAAATGTTCGGGGTGGAAGATAATGGTCTGCGACTAGTAGTTATTGACTAGCAAGTACAAATACCTTCAATATGTAGTGGCACAATGTGGCTTCAATGCACAGTGACCAACCAAAGTATGCATATGTCACTAACCATGACCAACAAATTTCACTTCATGTGGTCAACGTTGAAAACGCATAACACGAGTCACAAATGGTCAGAGGGGAAAACAATGGGTTGGGAACACTAGTTATCAACTAGCAAGTACAAAGACCTTCAACAAGCAGTGGCACGGTATGGCTAGCGTGCACAGTGACCAACCAAAGGATGCATACGTCACTGACTACGACCGAATAAGTCCACTATGTGTGGTCAACATTGACAACTCATAACACGAGTCACAAATGGTCAGAGGGAGAGACAATGGTTTGGGAAGCCTATGTATTGACTAGAAAGGACAAAGAACTTCAATACGTAGTGGCACGGTGTGGCTAATATGCACACCAGACAACCAAACTAGGCATATGTCACTGATCATGACCAGAGAATTTCAATATGGGTGGTCAACGTTGACCAACCATAACACGAGTCACAAACGGTCAGGANACAAGCAGTGGCACGGTATGGCTAGCGTGCACAGTGACCAACCAAAGGATGCATACGTCACTGACTACGACCGAATAAGTCCACTATGTGTGGTCAACATTGACAACTCATAACACGAGTCACAAATGGTCAGAGGGAGAGACAATGGTTTGGGAAGCCTATGTATTGACTAGAAAGGACAAAGAACTTCAATACGCAGTGGCACGGTGTGGCTAATATGCACACCAAACAACCAAACTAGGCATATGTCACTGATCATGACCAGAGAATTTCAAAAAGGGTTGTCAACATAGACCAACCATAACACGAGTCACAAACGGTCAGGAATGGAAACAATGGTATGGGAATATCGGTTATCAACTACCAAGTACTACGACATTCAGTCAGTAGTAGCACGGTGTGGCTACCATGCACAACGACCGACCAAACTAGGCATATGTACTGCCTTTGACCAAAGAAATCCGCTGTGTGTGGTCAACGTTGACAACTCATAATACGAGTCACAAACGGTCAGAGGGGGAAACAATGGTTTGGGAACACCAAGTATCAAGTAGCAAGCACAAGGGGCATCAATACGCTGTGGCACGGTGTGGAGACCATGCACGATGACCAACCAAAGTAGGCATATGTCACTGACCATGACCAAATAATGTCACCAAGTGTGGTACTTTGACAACTCATAACACGAGTCACAAATGGTCAGGGTGGAAGATTATGGTTTGTAAATACTACTTATCGACTAGCAAGTACAAATACCTTCAATATGTAGTGGCACAATGTGGCTTCAATGCACAGTGACCAACCAAAGTATGCATATGTCAGTAACCATGACCAACAAATTTCACATAATGTGGTCAACGTTGAAAACGCATAACATGATTCACAAATGGTCAGAGGGGAAAACGATGAGCTGGGAACACTAGTTATCAACTAGCAAGTACAAAGACCTTCAACAAGCAGTGGCACGGTATGGCTAGCGTGCACGGTGACCAACTAAAGGATGCATGCGTCACTGACTACAACCGAATAAGTCCACTATGTGTGATCAACATTGACAACTCATAACACGAGTCACAAATGGTCAGAGGGAGAGACAATGGTTTGGGAAGCCTATGTATTGACTAGAAAGGACAAAGAACTTCAATACATAGTGCCACAGTGTGGCTAATATGCACAC
>SZWC01011596.1:6865-34885 GCA_023375785.1 Penium margaritaceum | reverse complement strand
CACTTCATGTGGTCAACGTTGACAACTCACAACACGAGTTAATGATAGTCAGAGGGGGTAACAATGGTTTGGAAACACTAGCTATCAACTAGAAAGCACAAAGACCTTCAATACATAGTGACACGGCGTGGTAACCACTGACAGTGATAAACCAAACCAGGCATATGTTACTAACCATGACCAAAGAATTTCAATATGGGTGGTCAACGTTCACAACCCATAACATGAGTCGCAAATGGCCAGAGGGGGAAGCAATGGTTTCAAAACACTATGTATCTTCTAGGAAGTACAAATACTTTCGTGTGTATTGGCACGGTGTGGCTACCGTGCACAATGACCTATCCAAGTAGGCATACATAACTGCTCATGACCGAAGAAGTTTAGTGTGTGTGGTCAACGGTTACAACTCATAATAAAAGCAACAAATGGGCAGAGGGAGAAACAATGGTTTGGGAATACGTGGTATCGACTAGCAAGTACAAAGACCTTCGATAAGTGGTGGCACGGTGTGGCTACCATGCACAATGACCAACCAAAGTATTCTTGAGTCACTGAATATCATAAAAAGAGTTTCACTGTGTGTTGTCCACTTTCCTTCTTACGGCTGGTCAATCAGAGCAATAATTGAGAGGTTATTCAAGCTCGAAGTTGCAAAATCTGAAATTCTGTCTTCGTCAATTCTTTATGAATAAACTAACTTTGTAGTCATTCATAATTTTGAAAACTACCCTCTAATCTTACACCCCCTTATTTAATGCCCTTTACACATAGGAACCCTTATAATGTCATTTGGACATCATATGAACACCGTGTGAGTTGGCTTAGTGCTTATAGAGTTAGATTCTGGAGCGGTAGGTCCTAGGTTTGAATCCTCGTACGCGCAACATAGAATAGGCTCGCGACCTGGGGGAGGGGGGGCGACCGTGTTGTGATACCTCAACTCTACCTTCGAGCCTAAGCCGTGGGGGGGTAGGGGATGTNAAACCTTTTGCTATTTATTGACTAGCAAGTGTGGTAAACTTTGACAACTCATAACAGGAGTCACAAATGGTCAAGGTGGAAGATAGTGGTCTGTGAATACTAGTTATTGACTAGCAAGTACAAATACCTTCAATATGTAGTGGCACAATGTGGCTTCAATGCACAGTGACCAACCAAAGTATGCATGTGTCACAAACCATGACCAACAAATTTCACTTCAAGTGGTCAACGTTGAAAACGCATAACACGAGTCACAAATGGTCAGAGGGGAAAAAAATGGGTTGGGAACACTAGTTATCAACTAGCAAGTACAAATACCTTCAACAAGCAGTGGCACGGTATGGCTAGCATGCACAGTGACGAGCCCAAGGATGCATACGTCAGTGACTACGGCCGAATAAGTCCACTATGTGTGGTCAACATTGACAACTCATAACACGAGTCACAAATGGTCAGAGGGAGAGACAATGGTTCGGGAAGCCTATGTATTGACTAGAAAGGACAAAGAACTTCAATACGTAGTGGCACGGTGTGGCTAATATGCACACCAAACAACCAAACTAGGCAGATGTCACTGATCATGACCAGAGAATTTCCATAAGGGTGGTCAACGTTGACCAACCATAACACGAATCACAAACGGTCAGGAGAGGAAACAATGCTATGGGAATATCGGTTCTCAACTACCAAGTACAACGACCTTCAGTCAGTAGCAGCACGGTGTGGCTACTATGCACAATGACCGACAAAACTAGGCATATGTACTGCCTTTGACCAAAGAAATCCGCTGTGTGTGGTCAACGTTGACAACTCATAATACGAGTCAGAAATGGCCAGAGGGGGAAACAATGGTTTGGGAACACCAAGTATCAAATAGCAAGCACAAGGGGCATCAATACGCTGTGGCACGGTGTGGAGACCATGCACGATGACCAACCAAAGTAGGCATATGTCACTGACCATGACCAAATAATGTCACCAAGTGTGGTACTTTGACAACTCATAACACGAGTCACAAATGGTCATGGTGGAAGATTATGGTTTGTCAATACTAGTTATCGACTAGCAAGTACAAATACCTTCAATATGTAGTGGCACAATGTGGCTTCAATGCACAGTGACCAACCAAAGTATGCATATGTCAGTAACCATGACCAACAAATTTCACATAATGTGGTCAACGTTGAAAACGCATAACACGATTCACAAATGGACTGAGGGGAAAACAATGAGTTGGGAACACTAGTTATCAACTAGCAAGTACAAAGACCTTCAACAAGCAGTGGCACGGTATGGCTAGCGTGCACAGTGACCAACCAAACGATGCATAAGTCACTGACTACAACCGAATAAGTCCACTACGTGTGATCAACATTGACAACTCATAACACGAGTCACAAATGGTCAGAGGGAGAGACAATGGTTTGGGAAGCCTATGTATTGACTAGAAAGGACAAAGAACTTCAATACGTAGTGCCACAGTGTGGCTAATATGCACACGAAACAACCAAACTAGGCATATGTCACTGATCATGACCAGAGACTTTCAATATGGGTTGTCAACATTGACGAACCATAACACGAGTCACAAACGGTCAGGAGAGGAAACAATGCTATGGGAATATTGGTTCTCAGCTACCAAGTACAATGACCATCAATCAGTAGTAGCACGGTGTGGCTACCATGCACAATGACCGACCAAAGTAGGCAGATGTATTGCCTTTGACCAAAGAAATCCGCTGTGTGTGGTCAACGTTGACAACTCATAATACGAGTCACAAATGGTCAAAGGGGGGAGCAATGGTTTGGGAACACCAGGTATCAAATGGAAAGCACAAGGGGCTTCAATACGTTGTGGCACGGTATGGAGACCATGCATGATGACAAACCAAAGTAGGCATATGTCACAAACCATGACCAAATAATGCGACTAAGTGTGGTAAACTTTGACAACTCATAACACGAGTCACAAATGGTCAGGGTGGAAGATAATGGTTTGTGAATACTAGTTATCGACTAGCAAGTACAAATACCTTCAATATTTGGTGGCACGGTGTGGCTTCAATGCACAGTGACCAACCAAAGTATGCATATGTCACTAACCATGACCAACTAATTTCACTTCATGTGGTCAACGTTGAAAACGCATAACACGAGGCACAAATGGTCAGAGGGGAAAACAATGGGTTGGGACCACTAGTTATCAACTAGCAAGTACAAAGACCTTCAACAAGCAGTGGCACGGTATGGCTAGCTTGCACAGTGACCAACCAAAGCATGCATACGTCAGTGACTACGACCGAATAAGTCCACTATGTTTGGTCAACATTGAAAACTCATAACACGAGTCAAAAATGATCAGAGGGAGAGACAATGATTTTGGAAGCCTATGTATTGACTATAAAGGACAAATAACTTCAATACGTAGTGGCACGGTGTGGCTAATATGTGCACCAAACAAGCAAACTAGGCATATGTCACTGATCATGACCAGATACTTTCAATAAGGGTGGTCAACATTGACCAACCATAACACGAGTCACAAACGGTCAGGAGAGGAAACAATGCAATGGGAATATTGGTTATGAACTACCAAGTACAACGACCGTCAATTAGTAGTTCCACGGTGTGGCTACCATGCACAATGACCGACCAAAGTAGGCATATATACTGCCTTTGAGCAAAGAAATCCGTTGTGTGTGGTCAACGTTGACAACTCATAATACGAGTCGCAAATGGTAAGAGGGGGAAGCAATGGTTTGGGAACACCAGGTATCAAATAGCAAGCACAAGGGGCTTCAATACGTTGTGGCACGGTGTGGAGACCATGCACGATGAGCAACCAACGTAAGCATGTGTCACTGACCATGACCAAATAATGTCACTAAGTGTGGTAACCCTTGACAACTCATAACACGAGTCACCAATGGTCAGGGTGGAAGATAATGGTTTGTGAATACTAATTGTCGACTAGCAAGTACAAATACTTTCAATATGTAGTGGCACGGTGTGGCATCAATGCACAGGGACCAACCAACTTATGCATATGTAACTAATCATGACCAACAAATTTCACTTTGTGTGCTCAACGTTGAAAACGCATAACACGAGTCACAATTTGTCAGAGGGGAAAACAATGGGTTGGAAACACTAGTTAACAAGCAGTGGCACGGTATGGCTGGCGTGCACTGTGACCAACCCAAGGATGCAAACGTCTCTGACTACGACCGAATAAGTCCACTATGTGTGGTCAACATTGACAACTCATAACACGAGTCACAAATGGTCAGCGGGAGACACGATGGTTTGGGAAGCCTATGTATTGAATAGAAAGGACAAAGAACTTCAATACGTAGTGGCACGGTGTGGCTTATATGCACACCAAACAAGCAAACTAGGCATATGTCACTGATCATGACCAGAGAATTTCAATATGGGTGGTCAACATTGACCAACCATAACACGAGTCACAAACAGTCAGGAGAGGAAACAATGCTATGGGAATATTAGTTCTCAACTACCAAGTACAACGACCGTCAATCAGTAGTAGCACGGGGTGGCTACCATGCACAATGACCGACCAAAGTATGCATATGTCACTAACCATGACCAACAAATTTCACTTCATGTGGTCAACGTTGAAAATGCATAACACGATTCACAAATGGTCAGAGGGGAAAAAATGGGTTGGGAACACTAGTTATCAACTAGCAAGTACAAAGATCTTCAACAAGTTGTGGCACGGTTTGGCTAGCGTGGACAGTGACCAACCAAAGGATGCATACGTCACTGACTACGACTCAATAAGTCCACTATGTGTGGTCAACATTGACAACTCATACCACGAGTCACAAATGGTCAGAGGGAGAGACAATGGTTTGGGAAGCCAATGCATTGACTAGAAAGGACAACGATCTTCAATACGTAGTGGCACGGTGTGGCTAATATGCACACCAAACAACCAAACTAGGCATATGTCACTGATCATGTCTGGAGAATTTCAATATGGGTGGTCACCATTGTTCAACCATGACACGAGTCACAAACGGTCAGCAAAGAAAACAATGCTATGGGGAATCGGTTCTCGACTACCAAGTACAACGACCGTCAGTCAGTAGTAGCACGGTGTGGCTACCATGCACAATGACCTACCAAAGTAGGCATATGTACTACCTTTAACCGAAGAAATCCGCCGTGTGTGGTCAACGTTGACAACTCATAATGCCAGTCACAAATGGTCAGATGGGGAAACAAAGGGTTGGGAAAACCAGGTATCAAATAGCAAGCACAAGGGGCTTCAATACGATGTGGCACGGTGTGGAGACCATGCACGATGACCAACCAAGGTAGGCATATGTCACTGACCATGACCAAATAATGTCACTAAGTGTGGTAAACTTTAACAACTCATAACACGAGTCACAAATGGTCAGGGTGGAAGATAGTGGTTTGTGAATACTAGTTATCGACTAGCAAGTACAAATACCTTCAATATGTAGTGGCACACTGCGGCTTCAATGCACAGTGACCAACCAAATTATGCATATGTCACTAACCATGACCAACGAATTTCACTTCATGTGGTCAATGTTGAAAACGCATAACACGAGTCACAAATGGTCACAGGGGAAAAAAAATGGGTTAGGAACACTATTTATTAACTAGCAAGTACAAAGACCTTCAACAAGCAGTGGCACGGTATGGCTAGCGTGTACAGTGACCAGTCCAAGGATGCATACGTCACTGACTACGACTGAATAAGTCCACTATGTGTGGTCAACATTGACAACTCATAACACGAGTTACAAATGGTAAGAGGGAGAGACAATGGTTTGGGGAGCCTATGTATTGACTAGAAAGGACAAAGAACTTCAATACATAGTGGCACGGTGTGGCTAATATGCACACCAAACAACCAAACTAGGCATATGTCACTGACCATGACCAAATAATGTCACTAAGTGTGGTAAACTTTAACAACTCATAACACGAGTTACAAATGGTAAGAGGGAGAGACAATGGTTTGGGGAGCCTATGTATTGACTAGAAAGGACAAAGAACTTCAATACATAGTGGCACGGTGTGGCTAATATGCACACCAAACAACCAAACTAGGCATATGTCACTGATCATGACCAGATAATTTCAATATGGGTGGTCAACATTGACCAACCATAACACGAGTCACAAACGGTCAGCAGATCAAACGATGCTATGGGAATATCGGTTCTCAACTACCAAGTACAATGAACGTTAGTCAATAGTAGCACGGTGTGGCTACCATGCACAATGACCAACCAAAGTAGGCATATGTAGTACCTTTGACCAAAGAAATCCGCTGTGTGTGGTCAACGTTGACAACTCATAATACCAGTCACGAATGGTCAGAGGGGGAAACAATGGTTTGGGAACACCAGGTATCAAATAGCAAGCACAAGGGGCTTCAATACGATGTGGCACGGTGTGGAGACCATACACGATGACCAACCAAAGTAGGCATATGTCACTGACCATGACCAAATAATGTCACTAAGTGTGGTAAACTTTGACAACTCATAATACGAGTCACAAATGGTCAGGGTGAAAGATAATGGTTTGTGAATACTATTTATTGACTAGCAAGTACAAATACCTTCAATATGTAGTGGCACAGTGTGGCGTCAATGCACAGTAACCAACCAAATTATGCATGTGTCACTAACCATGACCAACAAATTTCACTTCATGTGGTCAAAGTTGAAAGCGCATAACACGATTCACAAATGGTCCGAGGGGAAAACAATGGGTTGGGAACACTAGTTATCAACTAGCAAGTACAAAGACCTTCAACAAGCAGTGGCACGGTATGGCTAGCGTGCAGAGTGAGCAGTCCAAGGATGCATACGTCACTGACTACGGCCGAATAAGTCCACTATGTGTGGTCAACATTGACAACTCATAACACGCGTGACAAATGGTCAGAGGGAGAGACAATGGTTTGGGAAGCATATGTATTGACTAGAAAGGACAAAAAACTTCAATACGTAGTGGCACGGTGTGGCTAATATGCACACCAAACAACCAAAATAGGCATATGTCACTGATCATGACCGGAGAATTACAATATGGGTGGTCAACATTGACCAACCATAACACGAGTCACAAACGGTCAGCAGAGAAAACAATGCTATGGGAATATCGGTTCTCAACTACCAAGCACAACAACCGTCAGTCAGTAGTAGCATGGTGTGGCTACCATGTACAATGACCGACCAAAGTAGGCATATGTACTACCTTTGACCAAAGAAATCCGCTATGTGTGGTTAACGTTGACAACTCATAATACCAGTCACAAATGGTCAGAGGGGGAAACAATGGTTTGGGAACACCAGGTCTCAAATAGCAAGCACAAGGCGCTTCAATACGATCTGGCACGGTGTGGAGACCATACACGATGACCAACCAAAGTAGGCATATGTCACTCATCATGACCAGATAATGTCACTAAGTGTGGTAAACTTTGACAACTCATAACACGAGTCACAAATGGTCAGGGTGGAAGAAAATGGTTTGTGAATACTAGTTATCGACTAGCAAGTACAAATACCTTCAATATGTAGTGGCACAGTGTGGCTTCAGTGCAAAGTGACCAACCAAGTTATGCATATGTCATTAACCATGACAAACAAATTTCACTTCATGTGGTCAACGTTGAAAACCTTTAACACGAGTCACAAATGGTCAGAGGGGAAAACAATGCGTTGGGAACACTAGTTATCAACTAGCAAGTACAAAGACCTTCAACAAGCAGTGGCACGGTATGGCTAGCGTGCACACTGACCAACCAAAGGATGCATACGTCACTGACTACGACCGAATAAGTCCACTATGTGTGGTCAACATTGACAACTCATAACACGAGTCACAAATGGTTAGAGGGAGAGACAATGGTTTGGGAAGCCTATATATTGACTAGAAAGGACAAATAACTTCAATGCGTAGTGGCACGGTGTGGCTTATATGCACACCAAACAACCAAACTAGGCATATGTCACTGATCATGACCGGAGAATTTCAATATGGGTGGTCAACATTGACCAACCATAACACGAGTCACAAACGGTCAGCAGAGAAAACAGTGCTATGGGAATATCGGTTCTCAACTACCAAGTACAACGACCGTCAGTCAGTAGTAGTACGGTGTGGCTACCATGCACAATGACCGACCAAAATAGGCATATGTACTACCTTTGACCAAAGAAATCCGCTGTGTGTGGTCAACGTTGACAACTCATAATACCAGTCACAAATGGTCAGAGGGGGAAACAATGGTTTGGGAACACCAGGTATCAAATAGCAAGCACAAGGGGCTTCAATACGATGTGGCACGGTGTGGAGACCATGCACGATGACCAACCAAAGAAGGAATATGTCACTGACCGTGACCAAATAATGTCACTATGTGTGGTAAACTCTGACAACTCATAACACGAGTCACAAATGGTCAGGGTGGAAGATAATGGTTTGTGAATACTAGTTTTCGACTAGCAAGTACAAATACCTTCAATATGTAGTGGCAAGGTGTGGCTTCAATGTACAGTGACCAACCAAATTATGCATATTACATTAACCATGACCAACAAATTTCACTTCATGTGGTCAACGTCGAAAATGGATAACACGAGACACAAATGGTCAGAGGGGAAAACAATGGGTTGGGAACACTAGTTATCAACTAGGAAGTACAAAGACCTTCAACAAGCAGTGGCACGGTATGGCTAGCGTGCACAGTGACCAGTCCAAGGATGCATACGTCACTGACTAGGACCGAATAAGTCCACTATGTGTGGTCAACATTGACAACTCATAACACGAGTCACAAATGGTCAGAGGGAGAGATAATGGTTTGGGAAGCCTATGTATTGACTAGAAAGGACAAAGAACTTCAATACGTACTGGCACGGTGTGGCTAATATGCACACCAAACAACCAAACTAGGCATATGTCACTGATCATGACCGGAGAATTTCAATATGGGTGGTCAACATTGACCAACCATAACACGAGTCACAAACGGTCAGCAGAGAAAACAATGCTATGGGAATATTGGTTCTCAACTACCAAGTACAACGACCGTCAGTCAGTGGTACCACGGTGTGGCTACCATGCACAATGACCGACCAAAGTAGGCATATGTACTGCCTTTGACCAAAGAAATCCGCTGTGTGTGGTCAACGTTGACAACTCAGAATACCAGACACAAATGGTCAGAGGGGGAAACAATGGTTTGGTAACACCATGTGTCAAATAGCAAGCACAAGGGGCTTCAATACGATGTGGCAGGATGTGGAGACCATGCACGATGACCAACCAAAGTAGGCATATGTCACTGACCATGACCAAATAATGCCACTAAGTGTGGTATACTTTGACAACTCATAACACGAGTCACAAATGGTCAGGGTGGAAGATAATGGTTTGTGAATACTAGTTATCGACTAGCAAGTACAAATACCTTCAATATGTAGTGGCACAATGTGGCTTCAATGCACAGTGACCAACCAAAGTATGCATATGTCACTAACCATGACTAACAAATTTCACTTCATGTGGTCAACGTTGAAAACGCATAACACGAGTCAAAAATGGTATGAGGGGAAAACAATGCGTTGGGAACACTAGTTATCAACTAGCAAATACAAAGACCTTTAACAAGCAGTGGCACGGTATGGCTAGCGTGCACAGTGACCAACCAAAGGATGCATACGTCACTGACTACGGCCGAATAAGTCCCCTATGTGTGGTCAACATTGACAACTCATAACACGAGTCACAAATGGTCAGAGGGAGAGAGAATGGTTTGGGAAGCCTATTTATTGACTAGAAAGGACAAAGAACTTCAATATGTAGTGGCACAGTGTGGCTAATATGCACACCAAACAACCAAACTAGGCATATGTCACTGATCATGACCAGAGAATTTCAATATGGGTGGTCAACATTGACCAACCATAACACGAGTCACAAACGGTAAGGAGAGGAAACAATGCTATGGGAATATTGGTTCTCAACTACCAAGTACAATGATCGTCAATCAGTAGTAGCATGGTGTGGCTACCATGCACTATGACTGACCAAAGTAGGCATATGTACTGCCTTTGACCAAAGAAATCCGCCGTGTGTGGTCAACGTTGACAACTCATAATACGAGTCACAAATGGTCAGAGGGGGAAGCAATGGTTTGGGAACACCAGGTATCAAATAGCAAGCACAAGGGGCTTCAATACGTTGTGGCACGGTGTGGAGACCATGCACGATGACCACCCAAAGTAGGCATGTAACACAAACCATGACCAAATAATGCCACTAAGTGTGGTAAACTTTGACAACTCATAACACGAGTCACAAATGGTCATGGTGGAAGATCATAGTTTGTGAATACTAGTTATCGACTAGAAAGTACAAATACCTTCAATATGTAGTGGCACGGTGTGGCTTCAATGCACAGTGACCAACCAAATTATGCATATGTCACTAACCATGACCAACAAATTTCACTTCATGTGGTCAACGTTGAAAACGCATAACACTAGTCACAAATAGTCAGCGGGGAGAACAATGGGTTGGGAACACTAGTTATCAACTAGCAAGTACAAAGACCTTCAACAAGCAGTGGCAAGGTATGGCTAGCGTGCACAGTGACCAACCAAAGGATTCATACGTCACTGACTACGACCGAATAAGTCCACTATGTGTGGTCAACATTGACAACTCATAACACGAGTCACAAATGGTCAGAGGGAGAGACAATGGTTTGGGAAGCATATGTATTGACTAGAACGGACAAATAACTTCAATACGTAGTGGCACGGTGTGGCTAATATGCACACCAAACAACCAAACTAGGCATATGTCACTAATCATGACCATAGAATTTCAAAAAAGGTGGTCAACGTTGACCAACCATAACACGAGTCACAAACGGTCAGGCGAGTAAACAATGCTATTGGAATATGGGTTCTCAACTACCAAGTACAACAACCGTCAATCACTAGTAGCATGGTGTGGCTACCATGCACAATGACCGACCAAAGTAGGCATACATACTGCCTTTGAGCAAATAAATCCGTTGTGTGTGGTCAACGTTGACAACTCATAATTCGAGTCGCAAATGGTCAGAGGGGGAAGCAATGGTTTGGGAACACCAGGTATCAAATAGCAAGCACAAGGGGCTTCAATACGTTGTGGCACGATAAGGAGACCATGCACGATGACCAACCAAAGTAGGCATATGTCACTGACCATGACCAAATAATGTCACTAAGTGTATTAAACTTTGACAACTCATAACACGAGTCACAAATGGTCAGGGTGGAAGACAATGGTTTGTGAATACTAGTTATTGAATAGAAAGTACAAATACCTTCAACATGTAGTGGCACGGTGTGGTTTCAATGCACAGTGACCAACCAAATTATGCATATGTCACTAACCATGAACAACAAATTTCACTTCATGTTGTCAACGTTGAAAACGCATAACACGAGTCACAAATGATCAGAAGGGAAAACAATGGGTTGGGAACACAAGTTATCAACTAGCAAGTACAAAGACCTTCAACAAGTTGTGGCACGGTATGGCTAGTGTGCATAATGACCAACCCAAGGATGCATACGTCACTGACTACGACCGAATAAGTCAACTATGTGTGGTCAACATTGACAACTCATAACACGAGTCACAAATGGTCAGAGGGAGAGACAATGGTTTGGGGAGCCTATGTATTGACTAGAAAGGACAAATAACTTCAATACGTAGTGGCACCGTGTGGCTAATATGTACACCAAACAACCAAACTAGGCATATGTCACTGATCATGACCAGAGAATTTCAATGTGGGTGGTCAACGTTGACCAACCATAACACGAGTCACAAACGGTCAGGAGAGGAAACAATGCTATGGGAATATCGGTTCTCAACTACCAAGTACAACGACCTTCACTCAGTAGTAGCACGGTGTGGCTACCATGCACAATGACCGGCCAAAGTATGCATATGTACTGCCTTTGACCAAAGAAATCCGCTGTGTGTGGTCAACGTTGACAACTCATAATACAAGTCACAAATGGTCAGAGGGGGAAACAATGGTTTGGGAACACCAGGTATCAAATAGCAAGCACAAGGGGCTTCACTACATTGTGGTACGGTGTGAAGACCATGCACGATGACCAGCCAAAGTACGCATTTGTCACTAACCATGACCAAATAATGTCACTAACTGTGGTAAACTTTGACAACTCATAACACAACTCACAAATGGTCAGGGTGGAAGATAATGGTTTGTCAATACTAGTTATCGACTAGCAAGTACAAATACCTTCAATGTGTAGTAGCACGGTGTGGCTTCAATGCATAGTGACCAACCAAAATATGCAGATGTCAATAACCATGACCAACAAATTTCACTTCATGTGGTGAACATTGAAAACGCATAACACGAGTCACAAATGGTCAGAGGGGAAAACAATGGGTTGGGAACACTAGTTATCGACTAGCAAGTACAAAGACCTTCAACAAGCAGTGGCACGGTATGGCTAGCGTGCACAGTGACAACCCAAGGATGCATACGTCACCGACTACGACCGAATAAGTCCACTATGTGTGGTCAACATTGAAAACTCATAACATGAATCACAAATGGTCAGAGGGAGAGACAATGGTTTGGGAAGCATATGTATTGACTAGAAAGGACAAATAACTTCAATACATAGTGCCACAGTGTGGCTAATATGCACACCAAACAACCAAACTAGGCATATGTCACTGACCATGACCAGAGAATTTCAATAAAGGTGGTCAACGTTGACCAACCATAACACGAGTCACAAACGGTCAGGCGAGGAAACAATGCTATTGGAATATCGGTTCTCAACTACCAATTACAACAACCGTCAATCACTAGTAGCACGGTGTGGCTACCATGCACAATGACGGACCAAAGTAGGCATATATACTTCCTTTGAGCAAAGAAGTCCGTTGTGTGTGGTCAACGTTGACAACTCATAATACGAGTTGCAAATGGTCAGAGGGGGAAGCAATGGTTTGGGAGCACCAGGTATCAAATAGCAAGCACAAGGGTCTTCAATACGTTGTGGCACGATGTGGAGACCATACACGATGACCAACCAACGTAGGCATATGTCACTGACCATGACCAAATAATGTCACGAAGTGTATTAAACTTTGACAACTCATAACATGAGTCACGAATGGTCAGGGTTAAAAATAATTGTTTGTGAATACTAGTTATCGACTAGCAAGTACAAATACCTTCAATATGTAGTGGCACGGTGTGGTTTCAATGCACAATGACCAACCAAATTATGCATATGTCACTAGCCATGACCAACAAATTTCACTTCATGTGGTCAACGTTGAAAACGCATAACACGAGTCACAAATGGTCAGAGGGAAAAACAATGGGTTGGGAACACTAGTTATCAACTAGCAAGTACAATGACCTTCAACAAGCTGTGGCACGGTATGGCTAATGTGCATAATGACCAACCCAAGGATGCATACGTCACTGACTACGACCGAATAAGTCCACTATGTGTGGTCAACATTGACAACTCATAACACAAGTCACAAATGGTCAGAGGGAGAGACAATGGTTTGGGGAGCCTATGTATTGACTAGAAAGGACAAATAACTTCAATACGTAGTGGCACGGTGTGGCTAATATGCACACCAAACAACCAAACTAGCATATGTCACTGATCATGACCAGATAATTTCAATGTGGGTGGTCAACGTTGACCAACCATAACACGAGTAACAAACGGTCAGGAGAGGAAACAATGCTATGGGAATATCGGTTCTCAACTACCAAGTACAACGACCTTCAGTCAGTAGTAGCACGGTGTGGCTACCATGCACAATGACCAACCAAAGTAGGCATATGGCACTGACCATGACCAAATAATGTCACTAAGTGTGGTAAACTTTGACAACTCATAACACGAGTCACAAATGGTCAGAGGGAGAGACAATGGTTTGGGGAGCCTATGTATTGACTAGAAAGGACAAAGAACTTCAATACGTACTGGCACGGTGTGGCTAATATGCACACCAAACAACCAAACTAGCATATGTCACTGATCATGACCAGAGAATTTCAATAAGGGTGGTCAACGTTGACCAACCATAACACGAGTAACAAACGGTCAGGAGAGGAAACAATGCTATGGGAATATCGGTTCTCAACTACCAAGTACAACGACCTTCAGTCAGTAGTAGCACGGTGTGGCTACCATGCACAATGACCGACCAAAGTAGCCATATATACTGCCTTTGAGCAAAGAAATCCGTTGTGTGTGGTCAACGTTGACAACTCATAATACGAGTCGCAAATGGTCAGAGGGGGAACCAATGGTTTGGGAACACCAGGTATCAAATAGCAAGCACAAGGGGCTTCAATACGTTGTGGCACGATGTGGAGACCATACACGATGACCAACCAACGTAGGCATATGTCACTGACCATGACCAAATAATGTCACGAAGTGTATTAAACTTTGACAACTCATAACACGAGTCACAAATGGTCAGGATGGAAGATAATGGTCAGTGAAAACTAGTTATCGACTAGCAAGTACAAACACCTTCAGTATGTAGTGGCACAATGTGGCTACAATGCACAGTCACCAACCAAAGTATGCATATGTCACTAACCATGACCAACAAATTTCACTTCATGTGGTCAATGTTGAAAACGCATAACACGATTCACAAATGGTCAGAGGGGGAAACAATGGATTGTGAACACTAGTTATCAACCAGCAAGTACAAAGACCGTCAACAAGCAGTGGCACGGTATGGCTAGCGTGTACAGTGACCAACCAAAGGATGCATACGTCACTGACTACGACCGAATAAGTCCACTATGTGTGGTCAACATTGACAAATCATAACACGAGTCACAAATGATCAGAGGGAGAGACAATGGTTTGGGAAGCCTATGTATTGACTAGAAAGGACAAAGAACTTCAATACGTACTGGCACGGTGTGGCTAATATGCACACCAAACAACCAAACTAGGCATATGTCACTGATCATGACCAGAGAATTTCAATAAGGGTGGTCAACGTTGACCAACCATAACACGAGTCACAAACGGTCAGGAGAGGAAACAATGCTATGGGAATATCGGTTCTCAAGTACCAAGTACAACGACATTCAGTCAGTAGTACCACGGTGTGGCTACTATGCACAATGACCGACCAAACTAGGCATATATACTACCTTTGAGCAAAGAAATCCGTTGTGTGTGGTCAACGTTGACAATTCATAATACGAGTCGCAAATTTTCAGAGGGGGAAGCAATGGTTTGGGAACACCTGGTATCAAATAGCAAGCACAAGGGGCTTCAATACGTTGTGGCACGGTGTGGAGACCATGCACGATGACCAACCAAAGTAGGCATATGGCACTGACCATGACCAAATAATGTCACTAAGTGTGGTAAACTTTGACAACTCATAACACGAGTCACAAATGGTCAGGGTGGAAGATAATGGTTTGTGAAGACTAGTTATCGACTAGCAAGTACAAATACATTCAATATGTAGTGGCACGGTGTGGCTTCAATGCACAGTGACCAACCAAATTATGCATATGTCACTAACCATGACCAACAAATTTCACTTCATGTCGTCAACGCTGAAAACGCATAACACGATTCACAAATGGTCAGAGGGGAAAACAATGGGTTGGGAACACAAGTTATCAACTAGCAAGTACAAAGACCTTCAACAAGCAGTGGCACGGTATGGCTAGCATGCACGGTGACCAACCCAATGATGCATACGTCACTGACTACGACCGAATAAGTCCACTATGTGTGATCAACATTGACAACTCATAACACGAGTCACAAATGGTCAGAAGGAGGGGCAATGGTTTGGGAACCCTATATATCGACTGGAAACGACAAAGAACTTCAATACGTAGTGGCACGGTGTGGCTAATATGAACACCAAACAACCAAACTAGGCATATGTCACTGACCATGACCAGAGAATTTCAATGTGGGTGGTCAACATTGATTAACCATAACACGAGTCACAAACGGTCAGGAGAGGAAACAATGCTATGGGAATATCAGTTCTCAACTACCAAGTACAACGAAATTCAGTTAGTAGTATCACGGTGTGGCTACCATGCACAATGACCGGCCAAAGCAGGCATATGTACTGCCTTTGACCAAAGAAATCCGCTGTGTGTGGTCAACGTTGACAACTCATAATACGAGTCACAAACGGTCAGAGGGGGAAACAATGGTTTGGGAACACCAGGTATCAAATAGCAAGCACAAGGGGCTTCAATACATTGTGGCACGGTGTGGAGACCATGCACGATGACCAGCCAAAGTAGGCATATGTCACTAACCATGACCAAATAATGTCACTAAGTGTGGTAAACTTTGATAACTCATAACACGACTCACAAATGGTCACGGTGGAAGATCATGGTTTGTGGATACTAGTTATCGACTAGCAAGTACAAATACCTTCAATATGTAGTGGCACAATGTGGCTTCAATGCACAGTGACCATCCAAAGTATGCATATGTCACTGACCATGACGAACATTTTTCACTTCATGTGGTCAACATTGACAACTCATAACACGAGTCACAAACGGTCAGAGGGGGAAACAATGGTCTGGGAATATCGGTTCTCAACTAGCAAGTACAGCGACCTTCAATCATTCTAAGCACGGTGTGGCTACCATGCACAATGACCGGCCAAAGCAGGCATATGTACTGCCTTTGACCAAACAAATCCGCTGTGTGTGGGCAACGTTGACAACTCATAATACGAGTCACAAACGGTCAGAGGGGGAAACAATGGTCTGGGAATATCGGTTCTCAACTAGCAAGTACAGCGACCTTCAATCATTCTAAGCACGGTGTGGCTACCATGCACAATGACCAACCAAAGTAGGCACATGTACTGCCTTTGACCAAAGAAATCCGCTGTGTGTGGTCAATGTTGACAACTCATAATAGGAGTCAAAAATGGTCAGAGGGGGAGACAATGGTTTGGGAACACCAGGTATCAACTAGCAAGCACAAGGACCTTCAATAAGCTGTGCCACGGTGTGGATACCATGCACGATGTCCAGCCAAAGTAGGCATATGTCACTGACCATGACCAAAAAATGTCACTAAGTGTTGTAAAGTTTGACAACTCATAACACGAGTCACAAATGGTCAGGGTGCAAGATAATGGTTTTTGAATACTAGTTATCGACTAGCAAGTACAAATACCTTCAATATGTAGTGGCACCGTGTGGCTACAATGCACAGTGACCAACCAAAGTATGCACATGTCACTGACCATGACCAACAAATTTCACTTCATGTGGTCAACATTGACAACTCACAACACGAGTTAATGATAGTCAGAGGGGGGTAACAATGGGTTGGAAACACTAGCTATCAACTAGAAAGCACAAAGACCTTCAATACATAGTGACACGGCGTGGTAACCACTGACAGTGATAAACCAAACTAGGCATATGTCACTAACCATGACCAAAGAATTTCAATATGGGTGGTCAACGTTCACAACCCATAACATGAGTCACAAATGGTCAGACGGGGAAGCAATGGTTTCAAAACACTATGTATCTTCTAGGAAGTACAAATATCTTTCGTGTGTATTGGCACGGTGTTGCTACCGTGCACAATGACCTATCCAAGTAGGCATACATCACTGCTCATGACCAAAGAAGTTTAGTGTATGTGGTCAACGTTTACAACTCATAATACAAGTAAAAATGGGCAGAGGGAGAAACAATGGTTTGGGAATACGTGGTATCGAATAGCAAGTACAAAGACCTTTGATAAGTGGTGGCACGGTGTGGCTACCATGCACAATGACCAACCAAAGTATTCTTGTGTCACTGAATATCATAAAAAGAGTTTCATTGTGTGTTGTCAACTTTCCTTCTTACGGTTGGTCAATCGGAGCAATGGTTGAAAGGTTATTCAAGCTCGAAGTTGCAAAATCTGAAATTCTGTCTGCATCAATTCTTTATGAATAAACTAACTTTGTTATCATTCGTAATTTTGAAAACTACCCTCTAATCTTACACCCCCTTATTTAATGCCCTTTGCACATAGGAACCCTTATAATGTCATTTGGACATCATATGAACACCGTGTGAGTTGGCTTAGTGCTTATAGAGTTAGATTCTGGAGCGGTAGGTCCTAGGTTTGAATCCTCGTATGCGCAATATAGAATAGGCTCGCGACCTGGGGGGGGGGGCGGCCGTGTTGTGATGCCGCAACTCTACCTTCGAGCCTAAGCCGTGGGGGGGNGGGGGGTGTCATAATGCGGTCGCAAATCTGTCCTCCAGGTCGTCCACGGAACATCCCTCTAGGGGGGTGGGAGGGAGTATTCCAGTGAAGGCACCTACGCGTAACAAATCAACAAAAACCGACCTGGTGTCAAAGGGAGAAACCTTTTGCTATTTATTGACTAGCAAGTGTGGTAAACTTTGACAACTCATAACACGAGTCACAAATGGTCAGGGTGGAAGATAATGGTCTGTGAATACTAATTATTGACTAGCAAGTACAAATACCTTCAATGTGTAGTGGCACAATGTGGCTTCAATGCACAGTGACCAACCAAAGTATGCATATGTCACTAACCATGACCAACAAATTTCACTTCAAGTGGACAACGTTGAAAACGCATAACACAAGTTACAAATGGTCAGAGGGGAAAACAATGGGTTGGGAACACTAGTTATCAACTAGCAAGTACAAAGACCTTCAACAAGCAGTGGCACGGTATGGCTAGCGTGCACAGTGAACAGCCCAAGGATGCATACGTCAGTGACTACGGCCGAATAAGTCCACTATGTGTGGTCAACATTGACAACTCATAACACGAGTCACAAATGGTCAGAGGGAGAGACAATGGTTTGGGAAGCCTATGTATTGACTAGAAAGAACAAAGAACTTCAATACGTAGTGGCACGGTGTGGCTAATATGCACACCAAACAACCAAACTAGGCATATGTCACTGATCATGACCAGAGAATTTCAATAAGGGTGGTCAACGTTGACCAACCATAACACAAGTCACAAACGGTCAGGAAAAGAAACAATGCTATGGGAATATCGGTTCTCAACTACCAAGTACAACGAACTTCAGTCAGTAGTAGCACGGTGTGGCTACCATGCACAATGACCGACCAAACTAGGCATATGTACTGCCTTTGACCAAAGAAATCCGTTGTGTGTGGTCAACCTTGACAACTCAGAATATGAGTCACAAATGGTCAGAGGGGGAAACAATGGTTTGGGAACACCAAGTATCAAATAGCAAGAACAAGGGGCATCAATACGCTGTGGCACGGTGTGGAGACCATGCACGATGACCAACCAAAGTAGGCATATGTCACTGACCATGACCAAATAATGTCACCAAGTGTGGTAAACCTTGACAACTCATAACACGAGTCAAAAATGGTCAGGGTGGAAGATAATGGTTTGTGCGTGCTAGTTATCGACTATAAAGTACAAATACCTTCAATATGTAGTGGCACAATGTGGCTTCAATGCACAGTGACCAACCAAAGTATGCATATATCACTAACCATGACTAACAAATTAAACTTCATGTGGTCAACGATGAAAACGCATAACACGAGTCACAAGTAGTCAGAGGGGAAAACAATGCGTTGGGAACACTAGTCATCAACTAGCAAGTACAAAGACCTTCAACAAGCAGTGGAACGGTATGGCTAGCGTGCACAGTGACCAACCAAAGGATGCATACGTCACTGACTACGACCGAATAAGTCCACTATGTGTGATCAACATTGAAAACTCATAACACGAGTCACAAATGGTCAGAGGGAGAGACAATGGTTTAGGAGGCATATGTATTGACTAGAAAGGACAAAGAACTTCAATATGTAGTGGCACGGTGTGCCTAATGTGCACACCAAACAACCAAACTAGGCATATGTCACTGATCATGACAAGAGAATTTCAATAAGGGTGGTCAACGTTGACCAACCATAACACGAGTCACAAACGGTCAGGAGAGGAAACAATGCCATGGGAATATCGGTTCTCAACTACCAAGTACAACGACCTTCAGTCAGTAGTAGCATGGTGTGGCTACTATGCACAATGACCGACCAAACTAGGCATATGTACTGCCTTTGACCAAAGAAATCCGCTGTGGGTGGTCAACGTTGACAACTCATAATACGAGTCACAAACGGTCAGAGGGGGAAACAATGGTTTGGGAACACCAAGTATCAAATAGCAAGCACAAGGGGCATCAATACGCTGTGACACGGTGTGGAGACCATGCACGATGACCAACCAAAGTAGGCATATGTCACTGACCATGACCAAATAATGTCACCAAGTGTGGTACTTTGACAACTCATAACAGGAGTCACAAATGGTCAGGGTGGAAGATTATGGTTTGTCAACACTAGTTATCAACTAGCAAGTACAAATACCTTCAATATGTAGTGGCACAATGTGGCTTCAATGCACAGTGACCAACCAAAGTATGCATATGTCACTAACCATGACCAACAAATTTCACATAATGTGGTCAACGTTGAAAACGCATAACACGATTCACAAATGGTCAGAGGGGAAAACAATGAGTTGGGAACACTAGTTATCAACTAGCAAGTACATAGACCTTCAACAAGCAGTGGCACGGTATGGCTAGCGTGCACAGTGACCAACCAAAGGATGCATACGTCACTGACTACAACCGAATAAGTCCACTATGTGTGATCAACATTGACAACTCATAACACGAGTCACAAATGGTCAGAGGGAGAGACAATGGTTTGGGAAGCCTATGTATTGACTAGAAAGGACAAAGAACTTCAATACGTAGTACCACTGTGTGGCTAATATGCACACGAAACAACCAAACTAGGCATATGTCACTGATCATGACCAGAGACTTTCAATATGGGTGGTCAAAATTGACCAACCATAACACGAGTCACAAACGGTCAGAGGGGGAAACAATGGTTTGGGAAGCCTATGTATTGGCTAGAAAGGACAAAGAACTTCAATACGTAGTGGCACGGTGTGGCTAATATGCACACCAAACAACCAGACTAGGCATATGTCACTGATCATGACCAGAGACTTTCAATATGGGTGGTCAACGTTGACAATTCATAATACGAGTCGCAAATGGTCAGAGGGAGAGACAATGGTTTGGGAAGCCTATGTATTGGCTAGAAAGGACAAAGAACTTCAATACGTAGTGGCACGGTGTGGCTAATATGCACACCAAACAACCAGACTAGGCATATGTCACTGATCATGACCAGAGACTTTCAATATGGGTGGTCAACGTTGACAATTCATAATACGAGTCGCAAATGGTCAGAGGGAGAGACAATGGTTTGGGAAGCCTATGTATTGGCTAGAAAGGACAAAGAACTTCAATACGTAGTGGCACGGTGTGGCTAATATGCACACCAAACAACCAGACTAGGCATATGTCACTGATCATGACCAGAGACTTTCAATATGGGTGGTCAACGTTGACAATTCATAATACGAGTCGCAAATGGTCAGAGGGAGAGACAATGGTTTGGGAAGCCTATGTATTGGCTAGAAAGGACAAAGAACTTCAATACGTAGTGGCACGGTGTGGCTAATATGCACACCAAACAACCAGACTAGGCATATGTCACTGATCATGACCAGAGACTTTCAATATGGGTGGTCAACGTTGACAACTCATAATACGAGTCACAAATGGTCAGAGGGGGAAACAATGGTTTGAGAACACCAGGTATCAAATAGCAAGCACAAGGGGCTTCAATACATTGTGGCACGGTGTGGATACCATGCACGATGACCAGCCAAAGTAGGCATATGTCACTAACCATGACCAAATAATGTCACTAAGTGTGGTAAACTTTGACAGCTCATAACACGACTCACAAATGGTCAGGGTGGAAGATCATGGTTTGTGGATATTAGTTATCGACTAGCAAGTACAAATACCTTCAATATGTAGTGGCACAATGTGGCTTCAATGCACAGTGACCATCCAAAGTATGCATATGTCACTGACCATGACGAAAAAAATTCACTTCATGTGGTCAACGTTGACAACTCACAACACGAGTAACAGATATTCAGAGGGGGTAGGAATGGTTTGGGAACACTAGCTATCAACTAGAAAGCACATAGACCTTCGATACGTAGTGAAACGGCGTGGTAACCATGTACAGGGACAAACCAAAGTAGGCATATGTCACTAACCATGACCAAACGGATTTCACGGTGTGTGGTCAACGTTGAAAACTCATAACATGAGTCACAAATGGTCAGAGGGGGGAACCATGGGTTGGGAACACTAGTTATTAACTAGCAAGTAGAAAGATTTTCAACAAGTAGTGGCACGGTGTGGCTAGCATGCAAAGTGACCAGCCAAAGGATCCATGTGTCACTGACTATGACCGAAGAAGTCCACTATGTACGGTCAACATTGACAACTCATAACACGAGTCACAAATTGTCAGAGGGAGAGACAATGGTTTGGGAACCCTATATATCGACTGGAAACGACAAAGAACTTCAATACGTAGTGGCACGTTGTGGCTACTATTTACACCAAACAACCAAAACCAGGCATATGTCACTGACCATGACCAGAGATTTTCAATATGGGTGGTCAACATTCACCAACCACAACACGAGTCACAAACGGTCAGAGGGGGAAACAATGGTCTGGGAATATCGGTTCTCAACTAGCAAGTACAGCAACCTTCAGTCATTCTAAGCACGGCGTGGCTACCATGCACAATGACCAACCAAAGTAGGCACATGTACTGCCTTTGACCAAAGAAATCCGCTGTGTGTGGTCAATGTTGACAACTCATAATAGGAGTCACAAATGGTAAGAGGGGGAGACAATGGTTTGGGAACACCAGGTATCAACTAGCAAGCACAAGGACCTTCAATAAGCTGTGCCACGGTGTGGATACCATGCACGATGTCCAACCAAAGTAGCCATATGTCACTGACCATGACCAAATAATGTCACTAAGTGTTGTAAACTTTGACAACTCATAACACGAGTCACAAATGGTCAGGGTGCAAGATAATGGTTTGTGAATACTAGTTATTGACTAGCAAGTACAAATACCTTCAATATGTAGTGGCACCGTGTGGCTACAATACACAGTGACCAACCAAAGTATGCACATGTCACTGACCATGACCAACAAATTTCACTTCATGTGGTCAACGTTGACAACTCACAACACGAGTTAATGATAGTCAGAGGGGGGTAACAATGGTTTGGAAACACTAGCTATCAACTAGAAAGCACAAAGACCTTCAATACATAGTGACACGGCGTGGTAACCACTGACAGTGATAAAACAAACTAGGCACATGTCACTAACCATGACCAAAGAATTTCAATATGGGTGGTCAACGTTCACAACCCATAACATGAGTCACAAATGGTCAGAGGGGGAAGCAATGGTTTCAAAACACTATGTATCTTCTAGGAAGTTCAAATATCTTTCGTGTGTATTGGCACGGTGTGGCTACCGTGCACAATGACCTATCCAAGTAGGCATACATCACTTCTCATGACCAAAGAAGTTTAGTGTGTGTGGTCAACGTTTACAACTCATAATACAAGTAAAAAATGGGCAGAGGGAGAAACAATGGTTTGGGAATACGTGGTATCGACTAGCAAGCACAAAGACCTTTGATAAGTGGTGGCACGGTGTGGCTACCATGCACAATGACCAACCAAAGTATTCTTCTGTCACTGAATATCATAAAAAGAGTTTCACTGTGTGTTGTCAACTTTCCTTCTTACGGCTGGTCAATCAGAGCAATGGTTGAGAGGTTATTCAAGCTCGAAGTTGCAAAATCTGATATTCTGTCTGCGTCAATTCTTTATGAATAAACTATCTTTGTTATCATTCGTAATTTTGAAAACTACCCTCTAATCTTACACCCCCTTATTTAATGCCCTTTACACATAGGAACCCTTGTAATGTCATTTGGACATCATATGAACACCGTGTGAGTTGGGTTTAGTGCTTATAGAGTTAGATTCTGGAGCAGTAGGTCCTAGGTTTGAATCCTCGTACGCGCAATATAGAATAGGCTCGCGACCTGGGGGGGGGGGGGGGCGGCCGTGTTGTGATACCTCAACTCTACCTTCGAGCCTAAGCCGTGGAGGGGTAGGGGGGGTGTCATAATGCGGTCGTAAATCTGTCCTCCAGGTTGTCCACGGAACATCCCTCTAGGAAGGTGGGAGGGAGTATTCCAGTGAAGGCACCTACGCGTAACAAATCAACAAAAACCGCCCTGGTGTCAAAGGGAGAAACATTTTGCTATTTATTGACTAGCAAGTGTGGTAAACTTTGACAACTCATAACACGATTCACAAATGGTCAGGATGGTAGAAAATGGTCTGTGAATACTAGTTATCGACTAGCAAGTACAAACACCTTCAATATGTAGTGGCACAATGTGGCTACAATGCACAGTGACCAACCAAAGTATGCATATGTCACTAACCATGACCAACAAATTTCACTTAATGTGGTCAACGTTGAAAACGCATAACACGATTCACAAATGGTCAGAGGGGGAAACAATGGATTGTGGACACTAGTTATCAACCAGCAAGTACAAAGACCTTCAACAAGAAGTGGCACGGTATGGCTAGCGTGTACAGTGACCAACCAAAGGATGCATACATCACTGACTACGCCCGAATAAGTCCACTATGTGTGGTCAACATTGACAAATTATAACACGAGTCACAAATGATCAGAGGGAGAGACAATGGTTTTGGAAGCCTATGTATTGACTAGAAAGGACAAAGAACTTCAATACGTACTGGCACGGTGTGGCTAATATGCACACCAAACAACCAAACTAGGCATATGTCACTGATCATGACCAGAGAATTTCAATAAGGGTGGTCAACGTTGACCAACCATAACACGAGTCACAAACGGTCAGGAGAGGAAACAATGCTATGGGAATATCGGTTCTCAACTACCAAGTACAACGACCTTCAGCCAGTAGTAGCACGGTGTGGCTACTATGCACAATGACCGACCAAACTAGGCATATGTACTGCCTTTGACCAAAGAAATCCGCTGTGTGTGGTCAACGTTGACAACTCATAATACGAGTCACAAATGGTCAGAGGGGGAAACAATGGTTTGGGAACACCAAGTATCAAATAGCAAGCACAAGGGGCATCAATACGCTGTGGCACGGTGTGGAGACCATGCACGATGACCAACCAAAGTAGGCATATGTCACTGACCATGACCAAATAATGTCACCAAGTGTGGTACTTTGACAACTCATAACAGGAGTCACAAATGGTCAGGGTGGAAGATTATGGTTTGTCAATACTAGTTATCGACTAGCAAGTACAAATACCTTCAATATGTAGTGGCACAATGTGGCTTCAATGCACAGTGACCAACCAAAGTATGCATATGTCACTAACCATGACCAACAAATTTCACATAATGTGGTCAACGTTGAAAATGCATAACACGATTCACAAATGGTCAGAGGGGAAAACAATGAGTTGGGAACACTAGTTTTCAACTAGGAAGTACAAAGACCTTCAACAAGCAGTGGCACGGTATGGCTAGCGTGCACAGTGACCAACCAAAGGATGCATACGTCACTGACTACAACCGAATAATTCCACTATGTGTGATCAACATTGACAACTCATAACACGAGTCACAAATGGTCAGAGGGAGAGACAATGGTTTGGGAAGCCTATGTATTGACTAGAAAGGACAAAGAACTTCAATACGTAGTGCCACAGTGTGGCTAATATGCACACGAAACAACCAAACTAGGCATATGTCACTGATCATGACCAGAGACTTTCAATATGGGTGGTCAACATTGACCAACCATCACACGAGTCACAAACGGCCAGGAGAGGAAACAATGCTATGGGAATATTGGTTCTCAACTACCAAGTACAACGACCGTCAATCAGTAGTAGCACGGTGTGGCTACCATGCACAATGACCGACCAAAGTAGGCATATATACTGCCTTTGAGCAAAGAAATCCGTTGTGTGTGGTCAACGTTGACAACTCATAATACGAGTCGCAAATGGTCAGAGGGGGAAGCAATGGTTTGGGAACACCTGGTATCAAATAGCAAGCACAAGGGGCTTCAATACGTTGTGGTACGGTGTGGAGACCATGCACGATGACCAACCAAAGTAGGCATATGTCACTGACCATGACCAAATAATGTCACTAAGTGTGGTAAACTTTGACAACTCATAACACGAGTCACAATTGGTCAGGGTGGAAGATAATGGTTTGTGAAGACTAGTTATCGACTAGCAAGTACAAATACCTTCAATATGTAGTGGCACGGTGTGGCTTCAATGCATAGTGACCAACCAAATTATGCATATGTCACTAACCATGACCAACAAATTTAACTTCATGTCGTCAACGTTGAAAACGCATAACACGAGTCACAAATGGTCAGAGGGGAAAACAATGGGTTGGGAACACAAGTTATCAACTAGCAAGTACAAAGACCTTCAACAAGTAGTGGCACGGTATGGCTAGCGTGCACGGTGACCAACCCAAGGATGCATACGTCACTGACTACGACCGAATATGTCCACTATGTGTGATCAACATTGACAACTCATAACACGAGTCACAAATGGTCAGAGGGAGGGACAATGGTTTGGGAACCCTATATATCCACTGGAAACGACAAAGAACTTCAATACGTAGTGGCACGGTGTGGCTAATATGCACACCAAACAACCAAACTAGGCATATGTCACTGATCATGACCAGAGAATTTCAATGTGGGTGGTCAACATTGACCAACCATAACACGAGTCACAAACGGTCAGGAGAGGAAACAATGCTATAGGAATATCGGTTCTCAACTACCAAGTACAACGAAATTCAGTTAGTAGTATCACGGTGTGGCTACCATGCACAATGACCGGCCAAAGTAGGCATATGTACTGCCTTTGACCAAATAAATCCGCTGTGTGTGGTCAACGTTGACAACTCATAATACAAGTCACAAATGGTCAGAGGGGGAAACAATGGTTTGGGAACACCAGGTATCAAATAGCAAGCACAAGGGGCTTCAATACATTGTGGCACGGTGTGGAGACCATGCACGATGACCAGCCAAAGTAGGCATATGTCACTAACCATAACCAAACAATGTCACTGAGTGTGGTAAACTTTGACAACTCATAACACGACTCACAAATGGTCAGGGTGGAAGATCATGGTTTGTGGATACTAGTTATCGACTAGCAAGTACAAATACCTTCAATATATAGTGACACAATGTGGCTTCAATGCACAGTGACCATCCAAAGTATGCATATGTCACTGACCATGACGAAACAATTTCACTTCATGTGGTCAATGTGGACAACTCACAACACGAGTCACACATATTCAGAGGGGGTAGGAATGGTTTGGGAACACTAGCTATCAACTAGAAAGCACATAGACCTTCGATACGTAGTGAAACGGCGTGGTAACCATGTACAGTGACAAACCAAAGTAGGCATATGTCACTAACCATGACCAAACGGATTTCACGGTGTGTGGTCAACGTTGAAAACTCATAACATGAGTCACAAATGGTCAGAGGGGGGAACCATGGGTTGGGAACACTAGTTATTAACTAGCAAGTAGAAAGATTTTCAACAAGTAGTGGCACGGTGTGGCTAGCATGCACAGTGACCAGCCAAAGGATGCATGTGTCACTGACTATGACCGAAGAAGTCCACTATGTACGGTCAACATTGACAACTCATAACACGAGTCACAAATGGTCAGAGGGAGAGACAATGGTTTGGGAACCCTATATATCGACTGGAAACGACAAAGAACTTCAATACGTAGTGGCACGTTGTGGCTACTATGCACACCAAACAACCAAAACCAGGCA
>SZWC01011595.1:44849-67195 GCA_023375785.1 Penium margaritaceum | reverse complement strand
ACAGCACAGCACAGAACAGCACAGCACAGCACAGCACAGCACAGCACAGCCAGGAAAAGCAGCAGTAAGTTCCGGAAACCGGACACGGAAAGCAGCCAGAACACTGATTGCTTGTGTCTTCTGCGGGGCAGCAAACATCCTACAAGATTCAGTCACATTCACGCACGCCACAGGACACATCCTGCATGACCATGACACACACCCCACACGTTGCGTTTGCATCCAGCAGGACCACAGACCAGTCCTTCACTGCTCCCACTGTGATCTGCCATGGGAATATGTCCTCAAACCTGTTGTGAGAGGGAACCGCATTGCACTGCACGGCATGGCAAAGCACAGCACGGCAGGGCAGAGCACAGCACATCATACGGCATGGCACAGCACGTCATACGGCAGGGCACAGCACGTCATACGGCATGGCACAGCATGGCAGGCTGGATGGATCGTCGCATTCCCCACCAACCAACTTCCACCAACCAGCTTCCACTGCGCCCACCTTCAATGCCGAGATGGAGCTCTCTCCGCAACTGTCGCACATCACGCCGTCGAAATCCAACGCAAACACGTTCCCTGCTGCTCCCCCTCCGCCTCCAACAGAGGCGGCCGCTGCCATCCTCGCCTGCCGCAGGTCCTGCTGACAAGCCCTGGTGCTGCTGCTTCTGCTGCTTCTGCTACTTCTGCTGCTGCTGCTGCTGCTGCTGATGCTTCTGCGCTGCCGCCGCTGCCTGCAAGCGACAATGGAATGCGGCCAATCTGAGATACGGCGCGACCCTCCCGGAGGACCAGTCGCCTCTGCCGCCGCCGCTGCAGCTCCGGCTGCACAAGGGCGCCTGGTCCGCAGAGTAGCCGAGGAGGCCTGCGGAATGGAACTGCCGAGGCCGTGCAGCCCCGCCGAGAAGAAGCAGACCTGGGGCCTCGGCCTGCTCGGGCAGGGCTGCTGCCCCGCACGCTTGTCAAGGGCCGCCGCCCGGTGGTGCGCCTGGCGTGCCAACCTACCGCAAAGAGAGGCAGTAGGCAATGTGTTGAAGTTTCCGACGAATCGGGCAGACGCGGCCGAAAGCTCGAAGGTAGCGGTCAGGGCCATGGCGCTGATGCTTTGTGTTTCTNTTGAGATACGGCGCGACCCTACCGGAGCACCGGTCGCCTCTGCCGCCGCCGCTGCAGCTCCGACTGCACAAGGGCGCCTGGCCCGCAGAGTAGCCGAGGAGGCCTGCGGAATGGAACTGCCGAGGCCGTGCAGCCCCGCCGAGAAGAAGCAGACCTGGGGCCTCGGCCTGCTCGGGCAGGGCTGCTGCCCCGCACGCTTGTCAAGGGCCGCCGCCCGGTGGTGCGCCTGGCGTGCCAACCTACCGCAAAGAGAGGCAGTAGGCAATGTGTTGGAGTTTCCGACGAATCGGGCAGACGCGGCCGAAAGCTCAAAGGTAGAGGTCAGGGCCATGGCGCTGATGCTCGGTGTTTCTTCTCAGCGCCCCTCGACGCAGCTCAAACTTGCGGGTTCCCCTGCGCGGGACACGAGGTCGGAGGTTTGACGGCTGGCCTGGAAAACAGAGACCGACCATACACATCTGTTGCCAGTGCCAGAGCTGACACAGCCGCGTGCGGGAAAAGTTTTTTTTTCTGCCTCTGGTCCTAAACGACTGGGGCCGGGGGGCGATGTCAGCACCGAAAGCAAGGCCAGATGTCAAACCCGGCCCCCCAAGGACACTACCTGGGGGGATAAGTGTATATATGTGGATTTTTCCTACATAGCGTAAACTATGATGAAATATGGAGAATAAATTTATTCTATCAAGCGATTAAGTTTCATAAAATGATTAGTCAAAAGAATTCGGACTCGAAAGACATAAGACAAAAAAAATCCTCGATTTAGTGTGAAGATGGAGGAGATGAAGCACTTTTTTTCTGGAAAGCGCCTGGGAAATTGGATATTTATCTGGAAGCTTGGAAGGTAAATAGTTGAGCCCATCTTTCTTACCAGATGAGGTGAAATAGTGTGGCTCGAATGACGACCCATGCATCATAGTAAGAGAGAGCTTTGAAGGGGCCTAGGAGGATATACATAGGTTCTTAAGTGATCTCAGGGAGGAAATGATGAAAAATCTTCCAGGGTGCTCCGTGAGGCGTTGCAATCTTGGAAAGAGAAGGAAACAATGTTCAATAAGTTCATGTTGGCGAAAGAAGGGGTAGAGGACGCGTTGATTAGGGTTCATGAAGCGAGTGCAGGAATGGAATGGAACAGTACATTAGTCATGGTGTTTCTCATACGAAGGTCCAGAAAAAGGTGTATAAATCTTTTGCAAAGAGAGGGCCAATTGAAACTTGTTTAAGCGGGTTGTTTATTGCCAGCTAGTCTCGTATCAAGGTGAGAGGGCCAGGGGCTTAAGGAGGCGGGAATAGAATTTGAGGAGGGTTGGCGGAGAGATAAATAGAGAGACGACAGGATGCGTATGGGAGTTGAAGATGCGCACGTAAGCCTGTGAGGTACTTGCTACCTATGACATATCAAGCCATGTTCCTTGCGATTACATCTGTGTAGCAGACTAGACGCAAGGGGTCGGTTCTCCCCTTTACGTCAAACCTCGGGCCCATGTGCTGCATCGCCTCTAGGTAGCGGAGGATGCGCTTGACCACCTTCCAATGTAGTGGCCCGGGATCAGCCACTTACCTGCTCACTTAGCCCACCGCATAGGCAAAGTCCAGACGAGTCGCCATCGTGGCGTACATGAGGTTGCCCACTGCAGACTGGTACGGCACCCCTGCCATATCCTCCCACTATTCTTTGTTTGTGGCGAGATTGCGGCGCTTAGGTCACGAGTTGTGGAGACCTGACTGCCAACAGGTTTGCATTCCTCCATGCCGTGCGGCTTCCGCTCTTTGGCCATGTACTTGGCCTGCTCCAGCACAAGTGCTTGCTCCCTTCGGTTTCGCATTGTGCTCACCCCGAGATAGTACTCCAGCTCCCCCATGTCAGACATCTGCAATTATTGCTCAGCTACTCCTTCAATTGTTATCGAGCCTAGAGATCAGAGCAACCCCTCAGACCCTAAACCTCGTCTTGTTTTCCTGTAGTCTGTAGGTTCTACAGCAACTGAAGGAGCAACTGAGCAGCAGATTCTAGATATCCGACATGGGGGAGCTGGAGTACTACCCGAGGCTAAGCATAATGTGGAATTGATAGGCGTGTACACTTGAGTTGGGGCAGGCCAAGTACGTGGCCGAAATGCTGAAGCGGTACGGCATGGAGGACTACAAACCTGTCGGTAGTCTGGTCTCCACAACCTGTGATTTGAGCACGATAATGTCGGCACAAACAAAAGAATTGTGGGAGGACATGGTGGGCGTGCCATACCTGTCCTTGGTGGGCAGCCTCATGTACGACAGGTGGCGACTCGACCAGACCTGGCCTATGCGGTAGGTCAAGTGAGTAGGTACGTGGATGATCCCGGGCCAGTGCATTGGAAGGCGGTCAAGCGCATCCTCCGCTACCTGCACGCGACACGGCACGCATGCATGAGGTTCCACGGCAAGGGGAAGATCGACCCCTTACATTTGGTCTGCGACACGGACGCAGACTACACCGGCGACGTGGACAGGCAAAGTCCACCTCCAACTACGTGTTCTTCCTTGCTGGTGCAGCGGTCTCGTGGTGCAGCAGAAAGCATAATTGCATCGCCAGCTCCACTATAGTAATGGAGTACATTTCCCTGGCCGAAGTGGTCAGAGAGGCACTGTGGCTCCACAGGCTATTAGGGGAGCTTGGTGTGCCGCAATAGGAGCCTACAGCGGTCCAAGCAAACAAAGCCGGCTCCATCTTGCTGACCAACAACCAGACACAGCATAGGAGGACAAAGCACATTGACATGCGCTATCAAATGCATGCGACATGGTCCAAAGGGATAGGTTGTGCTACAACATTGTAGTACGGCACACATGCTTGCAGATTACTTCACCAAGGTGCAGCCCAGAGATTGCCATGTCATTAGAATGGCATGTCTTGGACTTACGGACTATGATAGGCTTGGGTGCACCATGGAAGATGAGCAGGACCGAGCAGGGAGGCATCCAACATGGCAGGTACAATGGTGAGATTGTTACAAATTGCCCCGTGCCACGTCCTAGAGTCATCATTTCTCAGGGTGATGGCTCCGGATCCTTGTATAGTAAAAACTTGTATGCATGGATGGATGTTTTGTAAACTAGAGGACGTGCTGGACCAACTGTAATCTGAGCAGCAGAAATCGGTTGAGAATCAAGGAAATCATGATCCATCAAACTTGAGATGTGGTTCGGGTTTAGACAGCAGACATGGTACCGGCCGGGAAATTGATCCAGAAGTGACCTAGTTTGACTTCCACCATGCACACCATGGCCGAGGCACCCCTTGGGGGATGCTAGCAGCAATATCCCATGGTTCATTAGAGTCGTGTGCGTTTGGGAATGGCGGCCTGGTGCTTCATTGGGGTATAGCGGGCTTCGAACGCCGTCACTCACGCTGGTGCCATGTCTCAGACAGAAACCATATGATGCACTCTGAATCGCGTAAGGGGCACTACGGTGGTTGAACTCGTATGCAAATTGGTGCGTTGGAAGTCTTGGGAATAGCACTATGACTTTGCTGACACGCTCTTTATCCAAATAACCAACCAAAAGTGTTCCCCATCTGTTTGAAGTTTGGGTGTTGCTGAATTCCATCAGGAATCTGCTCACATAGCGTGTGGCGACAATAACACACTTCGTCTGAGATTGTTGCCCACAAGAGCTATGAACCATAGGACGTTGTCAGGCCACATTGGAACATCATCTCCAAGAGCTACCCTACCACTCCACCAATCTCCCGCTCCACTTCTGTACCGCTCATCTACTCTACGGCTCCACTAATCTACCGCTCAGCTACTATACCGCTCTACTTCTCTACCACTCCACTACTCTACTGCTCCACTACTCTCCTACTCCACTACTCTACCACTCCACAAATGTACTGCTCCACTACTCTACCGCTCCACTACTCTACCGCTCCACTACTCCACCGCTCCACTACTCTACCGCTCCACTACTCTACCGCTCCACTCCTCTATCACTCCACTTCTCTACCGCTCCACTACTCTCTCGATCCACTATTCTTCCGCTTCACTACTATACCGCTTGACTATTCTACCGCTCCACTACTCTCCTACTCCACTACATTACCGCTCCAAACTCTACCGCTCCACTTCTCTATCGCTCCGCAACTCTACTGCTCCCACTACTATCCCGCTCCACTATTCTCACACTCCACTATTCTACCGCTCCTCGACTCTCCTGTTCTATATCTTTACCACTCCACTACTCTACTGCTCCACTACTCTACCGCTCCACAACTCTCCCCCTCCACAACTCCACCGCTCCACTATTCTCTCACTCTACAAATCTACCGCTCTACCACCCTACTTCTCCACTACTCTATCCCTCCACTACCTTACTTCTCTATGACTATACGTCCCACTACTCTCCCGCTCCACAACTCTACCACTCCACGACTTTACCACTCCACTCCTCTCACTCTCCACTACTCTACCGCTCCACTACTCCACCACTCCACTACTCTACCGCTCCACTACTCCACCACTCCACTACTCTATCACTCCACTACTCTACCACTCCACTACTCTACCGCTCCACTACTCTATTGCTCCACTACTCCACTACTCTACCACCCCACTTCTCTATTGCTCCATTACTATACTGATCCAATACTCTACCGCTCCACTACTCTACCGCTCAACTACTCTACCACTCCACTACTCTCCTGCTATACTACTCCACTGCTCCACTACTCTACCGCTCCACTACTCTACCGCTCAACTACTCTACCACTCCACTACTCTGATTCTCCACTACTCCACCGATCCACTACTCTAGTGCTCCACTGCTCTACTGCTCCACTACTCTACCTTTCCACTACTACACCGATGCACAACTCTACTGCTCCACTGCTCGGGCACAAGGACCAGGCACAATAATCAGGCACAAGTATTAAGCACAACTATCACGCACAAGTATCCGGCACAAACATCAGGCACAAGTATCGGGAACATGTATTAGGCACAAGTATTAGGCACAAGTATCAGGCATAAGCATCAAGCACCAGTATCAGGCACAAGTATCAGGAACAAGTGTTAGGCACAAGTATCAGGAACAAGTTTCAAGCACGAGTATCAGGCACAGATATCAAGCACAAGTATAAGGCACAAGTATAAGCCACAAGTATCAGGCACAAGTATCAGATACAAGTATCAGGCATAAGTATCAGGCACAAGCATCAAGCACAGGTATCACGCACAAGTGTCAGGCACACGTGTCAGGGAGAAGTCAAGGGGACAAGTACTTGGCACAAGTATCAGTCACATGTAACGTCAAGAACACAGGTGTGGCTAGAGCCAAAGATAGGGTAGTACAGGGAGGGCACGGAGGGAGGCGTAAGAGATTGAGGGTAGATGAAAGATAATGGAGGTGGATAGGCTAGCTTGGTCTTGGATGGTGAACAAGGTGGTAAAGTGCAAGGATCAAGGAATTCAAGAGCTAGAGCAGAGAATGTATGCTGAAGAGAGATGGATAGGGTTGAATACATGAGTGAAAACATGTTGGCAAACTCGTAAGAAGGAGGACAGAGGTCGGTAGAAGAGGGTGCATAAGGGAACCTGTTCTAATAACCCATCGCTCTTATGGGGGGATTTTGAATGGGTTTGAGATATGATTGGCGATGAATAGATGTTATGCACCGTAGTCATGGGAGAGCTCTTTTTTGTAGCTTCCTGCACCCGCATGCCAGAATTGACCAAATGGAGAGTGACCATGTAACGAGTTAGATAGGAAGCTTGGCCCGTTGGGCCAATATTGTCATAACTGTGGATCTCCGACCCTGAATCCATCCCTTCCAACCACCCACACACTGAGAACCAGGGTGAGTAGTATGGAAAGACTGGCTTGCCATCATCTCCTCCCACCTAAGAGTGGACCCGCCTTGGCGTCCACAAAGAGACTCGCACCTTTGCACTCCAAGCGCAATGTAGCATAGTGGACGGGTAGCTTGGCCCATTGGGCCAAACCCGCGGTGATTAATGGTCTCGGACCCACAACCCATCCCATCCAACTGCCCACAGGCCTAGGACCCATTCAAGCCATGTGGACAGGCCGACCTGTGCTATAGATCATAACCCCACATCCACCTTTGAGGGGTATTGTGTATGCCATTCCAGGCTCTTGTTGGATAGGAGCGCCATGTTTGAATCTTGTTTTCTTGTTATGCCAGGTCCACATACGTTCATTTGAATAAGCATGTATGTGCACTCTGCAAATCATCATTTTGAAATGCATTGAATGGTCCTTTCTTCGTTATGTCGAGTGGAATGTCACAGGTTCACAAGGATGAGGTGCGGATCAAAAGACAGTTTCAGCAAGTGAGACTGTCGGATAATCAGTGATCATCATAGTTGTACTTTGACGACAGATGTTGTGACTGTCAAGCACCAAAATGAAACAACAGAGAACATAATGAGGCATACTTGGGGTCTGGGACGCCGGAGTAGAGCGATGCGTGTGACACCACATCATGAGTGGTCACTTCCAGCAACTCATCTGAGAAGTCAAGGGTTTAAAAAAAAAATTGAGGCACGGTTTCATAAAATCCCAGTGACGTCAAGAAGTGGACGAAACATAAACATTGATGCAATTCATGATATGTATTTTGACTCTTCTAGAAATTGGTCGAACTTGTCACAACCTTCTCAAGTGGAACACCTGAAGACCAAGCAAGTAGCTAAAAATTTCTCATCCGATAGGCATACACGTTCTAAGGACGGCGTGTTGTGGATCACAAATGTAATGAAAAAAAATTCCATGGATAAATGTTAGGAACTTGTGTACAACAATATAACACTTACTCTCCTTTTTTCCACGTCGTCCGGACGCACTCCATGACGTAGGTTTGTGCAATCTAAACTAGCTAACAATCTGATGAACGACGTCATGAAGGTCGTCGTAGAGCTCATAGCTGTTTTGAAAGGTGTTGTAGCACTGCCATTTGACCACATACTCTGTGACTTCTCCATGGGGATGGTGTACCAAACATCTTTGACAGTGTATTCCTTGCCCTCGTCTCCTTCAATAGGGATGGTGGTGGTACATCTCTTCCATGGAAGTGCATGCTAGGATCCCAGACAATTTTTCATTCTACTGATGTGAAACAGCAAGTGGATAGGCATGCTGTCTCATAAATTGATTTTAGTGATAGCAGGTGTCCACATCTCCTCAATCGCAAACGACCCCAATCACATAGGTTTGATTTTCACACAATCTTATCTTTGCAAATGGATTTTTGGGCTTACGAGTAGGACGCAATCACCGACATGGAGCTAGGTGTCCATCTAAATCTTTGTCCACTACTCAGTTCATTGTTGCTTGTGTCTTCACGAGTGTTTAGTGAATCTCGTCCAAGATACTCGGGAAGTCTCATTGCTGGATGTCCACTTCTAGGATACTTATCAAACTCCACAAACCCGCCAGGATAGAGGATAGTTTGCCATCAACCACTTTGAAGGGAACATCTTTGGCTACGGTTCATGTCGCAGAGTTGTACTGGAGGTAGGTGATCAGCAGCGTCTGATTAGTGCGCTCATTTTAACTGTCAGTCTAGGGATGGATGCCATCAATAGTTCTATCTGTCTGCTGAAGTGAGTCATTCTCTCCCGCCAGAATCAGCTGGTGAATCATCCATCCCTGTTTCTAGTGATGGAGGGGGTGCCATGTAGTCAGACAACATTGTTGAGGAACGTATGCGGTGTTCCCTCCACGGTGACCGTTGTTGTGGTCGGAATGAGCTTGGACATCTTTGAGAACCAATCGACCACCATAAGTGGTGCATCAAACACTTTCGATGTAAATGATAAACCCGTTTCCAAGTCCATGGAGACATCCAACCATGGGTCTTTTGGTACCGAAAGCATTAAAGCAAAATGGGGAGTTTGGTTCTTCACAAGTTACATTATTGGCACACGTCGCATGTCTTGGAGTATGTTTTTAAGTCAGTCTGTATCTTGTCCTACCAGTAGTACTTCACAAGTTTTTTAAAATTTTATTCCTAGCCAAGGTAACAGCATGGACAGGCAACGTTAATAGAATATGACGGGGTTCATCCTTCGGAAGTACGACGACCTCGTGAGTATATCACCATTGCCAGTAGGGGTCGTCAAACAAGAACTTGCTTTTTCGTACCCCTAAAACTCCTCATAACCTTTTGTGAATGGCCTCACAAGACACCAATCTCATTCAACGAGCAACTTGCTGATCTTGGCCATCAAGTCCAGTCGTGGACTGAGAGCGTTCACCATTTTTTTCTTTCTCGGTCAGCACTCAATGTCGTAGTTGACTTTGAACTCAACAACTCAAGAACTAGCTAGAAGTTCTTTACATGCCCAACTTAGAGGTAAGCTTGCCTTTTGGACCACCTTGGATGACCAGGGTATGGACTTTGAGTCCAACAGTGAATACTGTTGTTATTCCATCTGTTCCCCTCAACGCGAGAGGCGGGTTCAAGAGAAGAGACGTAGTCGACAATGTTGCGATTGAACTTGTTTCTCAAAAACAAAGAGTATAAATTCACCTTCTGAAGTTTCAAAACCTTGAAATATGAGAGCTGCTTTAACTTGCAGGAATCGTGCATGTGCCAAGTCAATGGCTTGACACATGCACGAAGTTGGCGACAAGGAATTTGCCACTCACTCGCATATTTTCCACGAGATTCGTGAATCTACAAGGATTAACGGATCTTGGATTTGGATCCACGAATCCAAATTCAGCGGTGGGTTTAGACTCTTGAATCCGAACCCAACTTCAGATTCGCGAACCGGATGTGGTGTGCAGCCTTACTTTCAATCGTGATGGTTCTCAGGGAGCCACAAGCATGCGATCTCCCCTAGACACGAGCGAGACGGAGGTAGTGGCGATGAGCGAACCAGCGCTTATAGGATATGATATGGTGTGGAAGTGGAAAATGAGGAAGCCGGTTCCACACCCAAGTCATGTACTTCATGTCCTCATAAGAAAAGGCTTCAGGGAGACCAGAATCGACTAGCATGGCACGAACACCGTCAGCCAGGGTACAATTCCAATGTTATGAGACACTCTTTTCCTGTGGTTTTTGGATCAGATGACACAAAGCGGACGCCAAGCGATGTAACAAACTGAAAACTTGGGCCAATGAACTTACCAAAAAGATAGGAAAAAAATGCGTATAGCTTGTGCTGACATGCATGCTTCGGTGGGACGAGCCAAGTCTCAATCGCTTGCCCAATGTCACTCTTCAAGCGAGGTGGGTAAATCCAAAAAAATGATGTTTTTCATCAGTGAGACAAAGAAGGTAACACACTGCCTTCAGGAAAATCAATCAGAATGGGTCCCATCACGTCAGCATGGATGAGAGAAAGTGGCTCATGGGTGTGAGACTCAGACACGGGAATGGGACAGGGTGCATCTTGTTTTGAATGCAATCCAAGCAATCAGCAGTGTAGGATGCAGAGAAGGTCACGCTTTCCAAGCTAGTGGCAGGCAAATGACAAAGCAGGTTGTGAATGGCAGCAGTATGCAAGTGGTAGAGGTGTCGGTGCAGCAAGTGAATATTCTCAAGGCAGATTGAGGGAGCAACATGGTCACGAGCAACTGCAGCCGTGGTCAGAGTGGGTGCAAACAGGGGAACACGATTCATCTTGTCACACCAGAGATCACAGAGGACGACGTGCCTCTTGGACAGTGAACAAGAGAGAGAAAGTGCCAACGCCACGAGACACAAAGAATTCCATAACCTGAACATCGAGGGTGGTAGACTAGCCTCTATTGCACACACAAACAACATATTAGGCAAAAACAGGTTGTCATCACGGCCAACAAAACGCACAAAGCACACACCCAGTACTAGCAGCATGTATCCTGATCTAGTACAAATAATCTGAGCGTCACCAACTGACCCCAACAACATCAACGCGAGAAGCAATGACATCATGCGATAGGTGGCTCCATAATCGATAATGTGGAATCCACGTGACATGCGTGCAAGTGATGTGACACGAAATGCGACAGTGATGCCCGTGAAAATAGCCATGTGTGCCCATAGCAAGCTGCTAAGCAATGGGGGTAAAAGACATGTTGCCAATCCTCAACCCATGCACCATCAAAGACCTGGCCACCTAACGACGCTTCCCGAAGGGCTCCATCCAAATTACAATGGTAACCTCCAGATCCCACCACCAAACTCACACCGTATGGGACAGCTGGAGGTCGAGGCTGATGAGGCCAATGGGCAGAGGGGGAATCACTACGTGGATCCAATGGTGGAGATACTGGGTGCCGTGACATGGAGGATGGGATATCTGGAAATGAAGGGCACGAGCCCCTGCAGAGGAGTGAGAAAAAGCATCAATTACTCACGCGCCCTCATCGCCTGTCCAGTGACGTTGAGACCAGCCGCCTGCTCCGAGAGTTCAACTCCCTCCACATGGGGGAGACCGAGACGGTCACCTCCTATTGGCACTATGCAGAGGACCTCCTGCGCCGCCTCGAACACGCTGCGCCACCCCCTCCCTCCTCGTTCCTGACCATCAAGCGCGGCGCCACCGACCCCTTCTCCGACGTGTTCGTCCACTACTCCTAGGACGTCCTCGTCGCAATGACTTCCCAGGGCACCCTCATGCCGTGGTCATACGAGCTCTTCCTCCACATCAAGGAAGCTCATAAAGAGTCACACATCCATCGTATACAGTACCTCACCTCTCGTGTCGTTGCCTCAGTGGCTGATGCCGCCCCAGCAGTAGCAGCATCTTCCAGCACCTCCTCGGCTGGCAAGAAGAAGAAGAAGTGAGGTAAGAAGGGCAAGGGTCCTTAGCAACAGACTGGCGGATCCAGCAACGCCAGCCTTGTCTGCCACAACTGTGGCCAGTCAGGAAATGGGTGGTACACGTGTCGGCTCCCGACTAACGAGGCTCGCGTCATCGCCACCATGCGTTGCCAGCGCAAGCGCCGCCTTGCCAACGCTGCCGTGACCGTTACTCCTCCTGCCGCATCTGTGGCGCTCGAGACGGCCCCAGCGCAGCCTCCTCCGCAGTTGCTCACGCCTGCTCCTCCGTCCCCGGCACCTTCCTTCCCCTTCTTGGACTCCGGCATCGTCACACTGCAGTCAGTCTACTCCGTCGGACCCTCCGCCCGCAAGCGCCAGCTTGAGCAATTCATCGCACTTCAGCTCTGCCTTCCTCCCCCTCCTCCCTAAGGAAGCGCGAGTGGTGTAGTCGCTAGTTCCTCACCACCCTGCATGACAGGGTCGATGCTACGATCATGTCCTATTTCTCTTTCCGTTCCGTCCTCCGGGGTACCTTGTCCTCCTGCTCGTCTTATTGACCGTGTTGCTTGGCTAGATGACTGGCACTCCCTCTTCGCACCTCCGCCCACTTCGTCAGCGTTGCTCGCCCATTGCCATGTGAGTGTCAGTGACCTGGCCACACCGGTGCACAATCCTTCGGAGACGTGGCTCCTCGACTCCGGGGCCACGCATCACATGATGGCCTCGTGCAAGGCTTTCAGTGTTCTTGGTCTCGGCACCGATATCACCGGGGTTCGGACGGGTTCTGGTCAGGTATTATCCGTTTGTGGTGTGGGCATTGTTCGTTTTTGTGGTCGAGTTGGTGATGTCTTCTTGACCGATGTTCTCTTTGTCCCTCGCCTTGAGCTCAGCCTCCTTTCTGTCACCGCCATTTATTGCATGAGCATGGACGTTCTGCATTCACGTGGTGTGGCCACTGTGTCATTGCGTTCGTCCGGTCGTGTTGTTTTTCATGCCACCGCCCATTGCAACTTGTGGCACGTACCGCGCCTGTCTGCCTTTACCTCTGTCCCTTCATCGTCGGCCGATACGGGCCACGTATTTATTACGAGCTCTCTATCTCCGCAGCACACGCGTCTCCTGCATTGCTACCTCCGTCACGTCCACTCTGTAGCTGTTCATACCATGTTGGCCAAGGGCCTTGACTCAGCCTCCTTTCCTCTACCGTGTCCCACCGAGTGTATTGATTGCACGAAAGGCAAGATGGACCGTTCCACCTACCTCCTTTTTGCTTCTTGACCGTCCGTCCCTCTCAATCTGGTTCACTCTGATGTCATGGGTCCCCTCCCAACAGAGTTAATCGGCGAGCACGGTCGTTACATACTGACACTTACGAACGAATGTTCTCGCTATCGTTTAGTCTTTTGCCTTCGGCAGAAGAGCGGCGTCGCTCCCACCATTTGGGAGTGACTTGTCCGTGGTGAACACAAGTGTGGTTGCCCTCTCCGCCACTTTCGTACTGATCACGGTGGTGAGTTTCTTCGGGAGACCATACTTTTCCTCGTCTCCCGTGGTGTCCATCATGAGACATAGGCACCTTACACGCCAGCCCAGAACGGCGTCTCAAAGCGATGGAACCGCATCATGGCCGATGCCATCCGCACCATGCGGGTAGAATCCAACATCTCTGACGGCTTCTACTTTGAGTCCATGACCTACATGACGGATTTCTCACGGACCCATTCCTCGTCAGTTCACCCCATACCAACAATGGTGTAGAGAATGCGCCAACCTACGTCCGGTGCAGGGTCTGGGGCTATGTTGCCATCGTGTGACTGCCTGCCCCACACCAAGGTGGCAGGCTTGAGCCTCGCGGTCGTCCGTGTACCTTCCTTGGCGTCTCGCGTCAGTCAAAGGCGTGGAGCTTCTGGGATCCCACCAAACACTGCATCGTTGAGTCCTGCGATGCCCTCTTTTTTGAGGACTTCTTTCTCCGCAGCCTTGTTCTCTCTGGTGCGTCAATGTTCCTTCCGTCACGTGGGGGAGTGGTGGGTCTGTCCTCCGTCCAGCCTCGTCCTTGTGTTCCATCGTCTGCGCCCGCAAGTTCGTCTTCGCCGGCTGCCCCATCTGTGTCCGACAGCCCCTCAGTGCCGGCTCCCCCATCTGTGTCCACTAGCCCCTCAGGGCCGGCTGCCCCATCTGTGTCCAACAGTCCCTCAGGGACGGCTGCCTCATTCATGCCCGCCAGCCCCTCAGGGCCAGCTGCCCTGTTTGTGTCCGCCAGTCCCTCAGGGCCAGCTACCCCACTACGTCCGATAGCCTCTCAGGGCCGGCTTCCCCATGTGCGTCCGATAGCCCCTCAGGGCTGGCTGCCCCATCCGTATTCGACAGCCCCTCAGGGCCGGCTGCCTCGTCCGTGTCCGCCAGTCCCTCAAGGCAAGCTGCCTCGTCAGCGTCCGATAGCCCCTCAGGGCCGGCTGCCCTGACCGTGTCTGCCAGCCCCTCAAGATCGACTGTCCTGTCCGTATCCGTCAGCCCCTGTGGGTCGGCCGCCCCCTCTGTGCCTGCCAGCCCCTTCGGGCCGGCTGTCCCGTCCATGGCCGCCAGCCCCCCAGGGCTGGCTGCTCCGTCCGTATCGGCGTGCTACACACGTGGTCTGGGCGGGAGCCTCAGACCCAGGCCAACAGTGAGCACTCAGGCCGCCTCCTCACGTCCTCTCACTCAACGACCCCCTGTCATCCCACGTGGTTTCTCACCTCATGTCAAATCCACTCCCACGGTCGTGAGTGGAGACCCCGGCACCAATGCACTCAACTTGGCCACACTGTCTAACATCGCCGATCTACATCCATGATCAACTCTGGGCTATGCCATGCTCCATCGAGATCATTGGTATGCCGTTGTGGCCACACTTATGTGGATGCCATCAGGGTCGCAAGACGTGCGTACCCTCATTGTCCGTCCCACGGAGCGGCTAGAGGACCCAACCACCCTACGTGAGGCTCAGGCGTCTCCCAAGGCCGCTCAGTAGGAGGCTACATGCACCAATGAGCTTGCCGCCAGTCGTCAACATCACGTCTATGAGCTTGCCAACCTCCCCCTGGGCCGTAAGGCCATCGGCGCAAAGTGGGTTCTCCGGCGAAAGTGGAAGCCAGACGAGTCCCTTGGCAAGTACAAGGCCCTCTTCATAGCCAATGGGTTTGCTCAGGTCCCTGGGATCGACTATGACCAGATCTTTGCCCCAGTCGGTCGGTTCTCCACAAGGCGGGCGTTGTTGAGCCTGGTTGTCCAGCATGGGTGTTAACTACATTAGATGGATGTGAGCAACGTCTTCCTCCATGGCTCACTGGAGGGCGAGGAGCTCTACATGGTGCAGCCTCCAGGCTTCAACGACGGCTCCGGTAAGGTCTAGAAGCTGCGGAAGGTCCTCTATGGCTTGAAGCACTCACCGCACTGCTGGAACCAGGAGATCAGCCGTACGCTTCTTAGCGGTGGCCTCCTTCGTAGCTCTGTCGACCTCGCGTTATTCATCAGCCCGCGAGGTCAGACTCTCGTCGCTGTCCTAGTCTACGTCAACAACCTACTTATCGCATCGCCGGATGCATCTGCCATCCAGCAGGTCAAGGACCTGTTGCACGCTGCCTACCAGATGAAGGACCTCTGGCCCGCACGAGTCTTTCTGGGTATGGAGCTTGAGCATGATCGCTTTGCCTTCTTCCTGCATGTCCACTAGGCCACCTACGTCTAGACCCTGTCCAGGCGCTTTGCTGAGGACCTACCCCTTGTGTCGAGAGCATCCTCACCCATATCGCTCGATGGTCAAGCGATGCTCAAGAAATCTGATCCAGCCATGGTGGACATGCTAGTAGACGTGACCACATATTTGTGCGTCATGGGGTCACTGATGTTCCTGGCGACGACGATGCGTCCAAACATTGCGTTCGCCGTCAACCTCCTCGCACAGTTCTCTCAGGAGACGCGTCATCTCCACTTTGCAGACGAGATCCAAGTATTGCGATATGTCGTTTCCGCCCAACGGCGAGGCCTCATGTTCCATTGACAGCTGTCCGTTGTGGAAACAGGATACACCAACAATGACTAAGCCGGCAGTCCAGACGACAAGAGTCCTACTCGCTGGAAATTCCTTGTTGGTGGAACGGCTGTATCCTTGCGCAATGACAAGCAAGGCTGCATTACGCACAGCACTGCTGAGGCTGTGTATGTGGCCCTTGGTTCTGGTGTGTGTGAGAGCGTGTGGCTGCCCTATCTGTTGTCCAAGTTGCATCAGTCACTCCCATCCATCACGTTGCATTGTGACAATGATAGTGTTATAGCCATTGCTGACAATGACGGCGTGCACCACACTCGGACAAAGTACATCAATGTTGAGTATCACTATGTGCATTCGTTATTGCATGACGGTAGCATTAGAATTATGTGGGTTGAGAAAGCACGGAAGTTGGCTGATTTCTTCACCAAGGCACTGAAGCGTGACTCGTTCAAAAATGTTGTGAGTGTAGTTGGTGTGCATCCGTGAGGTTCTCTCTCTCCCTGTCCTCTTGGTCTCTGTACTCTCTGACCGTCCATGTGTACTCCACCTGTGAGTCATGGGGGAGTGTTGGTTTTTTGTCTCACATCTCTCACTTGTACTCTGTTGTATCCTCCCGGCTTGTGTACATCTGCGTGCAGATGACTAATGCCAAGAGGCGACGCTGATCGAGTGTCGCCCATTGGAGCCGATGCACGCTGAGGCCTAGAAATAGTTTGCTAGAGCCTCCTCCCTCCTTTGTGCGTAGCTCCATCGGCAGACCTCCTCGGCAGTCGTGCCGCCGACAGGCACTGTCACTACATTTGATGTCTGCGCATGTCCAACACTGCATTTATCTGTGTTGCTGTGTTCACTATGCTATTTCATGCCTAGGGTCCAAGTTTCATGATTTTCTGACACTGTTGGTACGGGGAGTCAGCGTAGACATTGCCTGGGTTTAGGCAGCCATAACTCCTCAGTGCTGTTTTTCTAGCTGATTCTAACCACACCACTGTGTTTGCAACATGCGTATTATGGTATGGTCCAACTTTAAGGCAAAACGGACGACGCCCGGGTTTTGGGTTGTCGGCCGTCTGGCAGGGCTGTCTGAGAAAACCTTGCTTGCCAAAAATTAGGTCTGTTTTCTGATTGGTTGGCTAGCTGAGTAACAACCTCTACAGAGCTAGGGGGGAGCTAGAACTGGGAGGGGTCTCCCATTGTTGCTCATTCTTGATTACTAATCAGTCACTTCCAGTTTTCAGCTGCTTTCTGGTGCTAACACCGGCGCGCACGTTTCTAGGAAACAAATATAGAGTGTAGTTGTTAGGTAGTTTCCTCGTTAAGTTGTGTGAGATGGGGCGGGTGAGAGAAATGATGCGGCAACCTTGCCTAGGAAACTCTTCACTCAACCAAGACAAGAGCGACAAGGGGAGCGAGCGAGCTAAGCCACGGTGAGCACACACCCACACTGAGCATCACAATCAGATGGGTCAGTGCTGCCACTCGGGGGTCAAGCCCGACCACTCGGAATGATCCGAGGGTGGCTACTCACCAGTGCTCGGCCAAAACTGGCACGGTGGCCCCCTAAGGATGAGCACCCCGGAAATATACAGCTCTCCAAGGACACTCAAGGCAAGAGAAACAAGATGCAGCGCACGGCAGTGAGAATGTACAAGCCCTAGCATCTACCGCATCACAGGATCATAGAAAGTCATGCAACAGCCATGTCTGTGCCAAAGGGCACTCCTAGGTCCAGCAGCAGCTTGATGATGTCAGAAGCTACAGTCAGCGCGGGCACATCTGATGCATCCCCAAGAGAGGCCATTGTCATATAATGTATACATGTGTGAGCAGAATGTGGGAGACTAGAGGTCATAGAGTTGTGAGTGGCCAACGAACTTCAACACTCCCCCATGACCCGCACGCAAACAATCCACACACGTGAGAGAACCAAAGAACAAGATAATCCGATGGACGCCAGAGTCAGTCAACCCAGATCATGCGGACAGGTGAGACCAACATAGTGAATAGCACTTTTGAAGACATTTTGGCTAAAGACCTTGGTGAGAAAATCAGCTATCTGAGAACGTCTATCCATCCAAGCAACCTGGACGATGCCAGCTACAATGCACTCACGAACAAAATGGTGCTCCACATTGATGTGTTTGGTGTGTGAATGATGCATGCCACTGTTTTCGGCAATGGCCTTTGTGCTTTGGTTGTCACAGGAAAGAGTGATTTCATGGATGGGAACACGTAACTGTTACATTGGACGATACAACCAGAGAGCCTCACACGTGCCTACACCAAGAGCAACATATTCATCCTCAGCGATGGTGCAAGCTACACACCCTTGTTTTCCACTTTTCCAAGAGACTACAATGCCACTTACCATGAAGATGTATCCCATTTGACTGCGAGCGTCAGAATCATGTGCCTTATCTTTGTCTATGAAGCCATCCACCACACCCGAGGGTTACGCACAATAATACAGCCCAACACGAGGGGTGGATAGGGCATAGCGCACCATCCGCAATGCTGCCTTGAGATGATTCTTGTGGGGGTATTGAGAGAACCGGGACAAGAAGTTCACAGAAAACGCCACATCAGCACTTGTGGCCATTGCAAGGTACATCAAGGAGCCAATGACCCGGAGGTAGTCGGTCACATCGACCATCTCCCCCTGCTTGAAGAGCTCTAGAGACTTTAGTAGGGATTGACCAGCAGGTGTCTTGGGCGTGGACGTCGTAGGGACTGATGTTAGGAGCGAAGTGAAGCGCTCCCCAAGGCTGCACACTTATGTAGCTTAGTGAACATGCAAGGTGTGACGTCCACGGTCACGCACCAACTCCATTCCCAGAAAGACACGAGCTAGACCAAGGTCCTTCATCTTGTACGCCTCCTGAAGCAGAGCCTTTGCAACCACAAGAGATGCGGCATCGAGAGAGGCGATGAGGAGATCGTCCACTTAGACAATAATTGCGACAAGTAGCATGGTGGGAATACTGAGGAACAAAGCGAGATCCACGGCTCTCCTTTGGTATCCCCTTTTTTCAAGAGTAGTTGTGATCTCTTGGTTCCAACAGCATGGGGACTGTTTCAAGCCATAGAGCCTTGCGCAAACGCCACACCCTGCTTGTTCCATCCAAGAAGCTAGGCGGTTGCACCATATAGATCTCCTCATCCAACCATGGAGGAAGGCATTGTTGGCATCCATCTGCTCAAGCTCCCGGTCATGTTGAGCGACCAAGCTAAGAAGAGCACTGGCTGTGGTGTAGCAACCAACTAGGGCAAAGGTCTCGTCAAAGTCAACACCATGGATCTGAGAGAATCCTTTTGCAGTGAGACGAGCCTTGTTCCGTTCAACTGTGTTATCAAGGTTGAGCTTGAGACGGTACACCCTGTTGGCATCAACTACCTTGCGACCCGGTAGAAGGTCGACAAGCTTGTACACACCGTGCTCAGACAGTGTGTCGAGCTCGGCTTTCATGGCCTTCTCCCACAAAGAGGAGTCAGAAACCGTGCGGGCTACCTGCAAAGTCAACGGTTTGGGAGGAAGGGGAGAAATACCAACAGCAAAGCACGAGGCAAAATACCCAGCTATAGACGAGGATAGAGCTGAGTAAAACTCTTGCTCGATAAGAGAGTAGCCAAGTGTGGTGGTGGGGTGTATGACAGAGGCCGCAGTACACAGTGCAGAGGTAACAAGGCCAAGAGCATGGAGACCAGGGTCACCAGAGACAACAGGGTGAGACTGAGATGGAAGTGCCAGGAGACGCACACTGCGAGTGTAAGGTGAGACTAGTGGGATAGAAGAGGAGGCAGCAGGACGCGGAGGGGGGGGGAGAGAGAGAGAGAGAGAGAGAGAGAGAGAGATAGNAGTGCAGAGGTAACAAGGCCAAGAGCATGGAGACCAGGGTCACCAGAGACAACAGGGTGAGACTGAGATGGAAGTGCCAGGAGACGCACACTGCGAGTGTAAGGTGAGACTAGTGGGATAGAAGAGGAGGCAGCAGGACGCGGAGGGGGGGGGAGAGAGAGAGAGAGAGAGAGAGAGAGAGAGAGAGAGAGAGAGTTAGCGGGATGAGAGGGCTCTAAGAGGACTGGAGGCGGCACGAGCGTGACGCCAGGCGCAGGAGCAGAGGACAAGGCAGAGGACGAGGGAGCAGGGGGCTCAAGTGAGACAACGTCACAAGATTCGGGGGATCGCATGGGTGGAGGCGAGTTAAAAGGAGCAGTGGAGGCCGAGGGGGGAGAACCCAAGGAGGGAGAGGACAACGGGGGAAATGCTCTCCTCCGAGAGAGTGGGATTTGAGGGACGACCAGAGGGGAGAACAGGAAGCCCAGAGGGCAGAGGACCACCTCCACCTCGAGAGGGCGGAGAGAGCGACCCGCCAAAGCGAGGGGTGTCGCGCTCAAACAGGTGTTCAAAGAAGAGCGTGTCACGAGACTCAACGACACGACACCGGGACGGATCCCAGAAGCACCACGCTTTGGAGAACGGGGAGACGCCCAAAAAGACGCATATGTGACCACGAGGAGACAGTTTACCATCCCGTTGGTCCGCAGGGACCCACACCAAGGTAAGACACCCCCAGACACGGGCAAGGCACAGGTTAGTATGCCGGCCTGTCCAACATTCAAAAGGCACGACAGAGTGGGGAAGTGGGCCATGAAGGAGACGATTCTAGACCCAAGTCATGTAGGACATGGATTCAAAGGCAAAGAGAGGCGACTGTTTGGAGGCAGAGAGGAGGGAGCAGACACCATCAGCAAGTGTGCAGTTCCAATATTTGGACACACCGTTCCATTGTGGGGTGTTAGGGGCACATGATTCAAGCCGAATACCACGAGATTCAAGGAAGCGAGAGCTGGGACCAAAGAACTCACCGCCGTAGTCGCTACAAAAAACATGCAAGGGCCGCTGACAGGCACGTTCAGCCTGCGGACGCAAGGACTTAAGGACCTTAGTGAAATCGCTTTTGTGGCAAAGGGCAAAGACCCAGCATTAGCGGAAGAATTCATCAGTTAAATATTGGACATAGTGGCCGAGGCCACCAAGGAAGCCCTAGGGCAAAGGACCCATGACATCAGCATGGAAGAGGTCAAGAGGGTGAGAGGCAGTGGCTTCAACAGTGGAGAACGGGAGCGGTGCAGTTTTGCCGCTAGCGTAGTCAAGGCAGGAGGACGTGCAGGGAGGCGCAAATGTGGCAGGGTCAAGGCCATGGGCTGGCCGAAGGTGGAGGAGGAGCTAGATGGCGACAGTGTGAATGTGACAGAGGCGACAATGCAGGAGATCAATGTGATCAAGCGATGGTAAGGGATCGACATGAAGAAGAGCATATGGAGCAGAAGACGATGGCAACTTGAGGGGGACACGGAACAGACGATCACAACGCACACAACAAAGAACAACATGGCCAGAAGAGCGAAGGGAGATGGAAGCCAAGCCGCGGTTGGACAAGAATTCCATGCCCTGGTCGTCAAGAGTGGTCACAGAGAGAAGACTGACTTCAAGGTTGGGTATGTGAAGCACGTCGGGCAAGTAGACAGTGCCACCAAGAGCAACAAAACATATGACACCAACACCTTGGACAGGGAGAAGTTGGCCGGAGCCAGTGCGCACAAAACGGACGAACTCAACGGGCTTGAGCAACACAAACAAAGACGGACAGGAGGTCATGTGATGCGTGGCCCCGGAGTCAATGATGTAGAGACTAGGTGATGCACAAGTGGATGGGAGGACAAGACAGACAGCAACGATGCCACGTGTAGAGGGGGAGGACGGACCACCTAGACGAGTGGGGAACGTATGAGACTGCCAATGCTCAATCCAGGCACTATCATTGGCAAGGCCCCTTGAACACCACCAGAAGGACCACCACAAAGACTAGCATCAGACTCACAGAGATAAATGGGACTGGCCACTCACACTCTCACCTCCTTGAGAGCGAAGGTGAAGAAGTTTCACCAGTCGAAGCTCAAGAGTACGCTCCTCGTCATGGCGATCAGAGGAGCGGTCGGAGGAGCGCTCAGAGGAGCGTTTGGAGTAGTGCCCATTGTCACGAGCCCAGAGGGGGGTGGAGTAGTGAAATGGCGGAGGACCGTAGTATGGAGGGCCAGAAGGTTGAGGGATCAGACCCCAAGGGCTGGGCACATGTGGCGTCGGTTGAAGAGGAGCAAGAGTGGTGAAGAGCGCTGAGGCAGAGGAGGAGGATGAAGAGGACGCAACAATCACGGCAGCAGTGGCGGAGGGGGCAGTGACACACGTGCGGGCCCAGTGAGCGTGCATAGAGGATGCAACACGCACATCGTCACATGGGGCCGGGCACTTGGGTGTGAAGTGGCCTGTGGTGCCACAGTTCCAGCAGGTGACCTCGACAGTGGCAGGGGCGGAGTTCTTGCCACAGCGGCCACCCCCACGTCCCTTACCCCCACGACGACAACCACGGCCGGAGCCACCCCCCCCCCCCCCCC